>JAGFMF010012281.1:21255399-21309298 GCA_019455555.1 Galemys pyrenaicus
TTCTGCTCCCCGCTCTCTGTGGTGAATCCTCTCACCCCCCCACGCCTCTGGCCTGTACCCCAGTGCTTGTATGCATAAATAAATAAATCTTTAAAAAAAAAATAATGAAGAGACAGATAAAGAAAAACCTTATCTAATGCATTCAAGTTTTCACATATCTGCTGTTAAATTTTGGCACTGATTCCTAAGTACACGTACTAATATCTCCAAATATTTTACTTAATCAAAAAATGTTATGCATTTGACATTTACTCTTTCAAAAAGAAAAGTCTGATGTAGCATACAGGTCCTTCTTTTTTTAAAAAAAAAAAAAAGCAAATCTAAATAGTATATCACCCCAATATTTTCATGTAGAAGTCTGAGACAGACTAGAAAAGGGTAGTTTTGAAGCACAATAATCTCCATTAATGTGGAAAGTAAGCAGTAAACCCTTTTCCAATGTTAAGTCCTTTTCCACTCACCCATTTAAACTGCTATCAAGCATTGAAGCAGACTACTTTAACAGTTATTATTCTAAATTTTTAAAATCTATTCTTCCCTAGTGTCCTAACATGCTTATGCTTATTTTTATAAATGAGAACAGAATTTGTTTTTTAAAATTTATCTGTTAGACCTCTTATCTCTGCCTGTATTCAAAAGGTCCTAGCTAAAATAAGATGTTAACTGTTTTCCATGGGAGTATCTGAATTTCCAAATCAAGTATATAACTTTCAATTCTTCAGAAAAGAATACATTTCTTAAAAGATAATTCTACAACAAGTGCAATAAACAAATTTCAATCAATCACTTATATATTGGCAAAGCAAGTACCTCTGGTACATTTATCATTGAATTTTAAAAGTTAATGCTTTCATCAAATACCAATGACTTAGAATAATTTACCTGTCTTCAAATTACTACTGTCTAAAATTATAGGTTTTTTAAAAATTGTAAATACAGTTCAGTCAACAATATTCAGTTAAGAATATTATCATGAAACTGCACCAATTTGCTCCATTGTTCTCAATAATAGACAATTTAAAAAAATTTCACAGTTTCAAGACAACTGAGTTTCACAGTTGAAAACAGAGTGACAATGAGTACTTTTATTCTATATTCAAGGTTAGGTATCTATATAAAATTAAATTAAGAATCCCTAAAGAAACCAAATATTTCTAGGATCATTTAAAAAAAAATACATCAAATTGACACCTAAATTTATTAGACGAGATTAATATTTTAATAGAATCTATTATTTAAACTGAATAAAATAAGTAAACAAAAACATTTGTCCCAAAAGCTATTTCTGAGTACTAATTTATAACATCTTACCTGAATCATTTCTTAGATAAGATGACATGGCAGGGATGAGACAGGACTGACTGAGAAGCTCTAGAAGTACAGAAGGAAGGGCATTACTGTTCTGTCCTCTACTCTCATGAGATGACTGAGTTTCTCCATTTACTGCACCACTCACAGGATTTATATAACTTGCAAGAACCTAAAAGTAAAAATTGTTGCATTAAAATTAGATTTCAGTTATACATACTTTAAAAAGCTCTTATATTAGATGTTAATTCAGAATAACAAGAGTAGGCATTTTCAACTCAGTGTCTCACATTAAATCAGTATCTTGCACTACATTTTAAAAATATTTTTTTAGACCGGGCCTCCCTGGTGGCACAAGGAGTTGAGTGCCGCACTGTGGGGATTCTGCAGCCAATGCAGTGTGGCCAATGCAGTGCGGGTTAGGTTCCTGGCCAGTGAGGGACCTACATGGCACAGCAGACCTCTCCTCTCCTGCCTGCTCCCCTCAGTAGTGTATTTCAGTCAATCTGCCTATTCTGTTCCCTGCTCTGTCGTTGGTAGGAGCTCTCACCCATCCCACCTCACCCCCAGGCCCACATCGTGCTTCTGGCCTGTACCCCAGCTCTTGTATACATAAATATATAAAATCTTTAAAAAAAAAAAAAAGAAAGAAAATGTGCTTTATGTGATAGTGTGTTATATAACACATATAAGGAATCCACCTAAAACTACAAATGTAAAAATGCAGTTGCAGGGTGGGGGAGGACAGCGGGGAGGAAAGAAAGCTTAGGAGCATCTCTGTTATTATTTTTCAATTAATCGATTCAGGAATTAAAATTAATTTTAAGTCTGTCTCCTCATTTCTGTAGTAGTAAACACTTTTTACACTACTTCAACTTGTCTGATTCTAGAAAAGTCAGAACAATGTTAAGAGACAAAAATATAAATAATGCTTTTTTTTAAGTCCAAATACAGCACTTTAGATGAAAAGACTGGAAGAAGGTAGGTCATAGTATATTTTCCAGTTACAGGATAGTAAAGAAGCCAATTGACAAGAAAGAAATTTAAAGTTATAAGTATGGAAGGACAATCTTTGTTTAGTATAGCTTATATTTCCTGAGAGACAGAAATAAAATGTACTTTTTAAGAGTAGCTAAGGATCAGGTGGCTACTCACCAGTATTTTAAATCAATAGAAATACAATATCAACTTTGTAAAATATACCTGAAGAAGACAAGTAACATGTTCCTCTTCCAGTCTCTGTTTAGTTAAGGCTTGTTCTACATCCCATCCAGAAGCTGTAGAACCAGTTCCAAAGCCTGTCCCTTTGGCCCAATATAGCTGCTGTTCTTCAGTTGATGCAGGATTATGAGAGCTTGAAATCTGTGGCTTTTAATAAAACATAGCCATTTAGCTGCTATGGAAAACAGTTTGGAAAATCCTCCAAAACTAAAAGAACTACTATGTGACTCAGCAATCCTACTGTGTAGTTATATAAACTCAGAAAAATGATAATAGAAAAAAATAAAACATGATGAAACAAATGTGTACATGAACATTATAACAAGGTTATTCACCAACACCAAATAATAGAAACAGTCCAAAGACCAATCAATAAATGAGTGAATAAACAAACTGTAGTATAAACAAAGGCTTTTTTCAATCATAAGAAGTATGCTATATGTCTGAATCTCAAACATAATATGCCAAATTTATTTTTTGCAAAATTCATTGAGCCAAAAGCAAAAATAAATAAATGGGACCACATCAAACTAAAAATCTTCTGTACTGTAAAAGAAACAATCAATAAAATGGAAAGATCACTACTAAATGGGAAAAAATATATGCAAAAGAATAGGGATACTGGGGCCTCCGTGGTGGCGCAATGGGTTAAACAACGCACTATGAAGCAAAAGCCGGCCAGGGAGGGAACCCACATGGCGCAGCAGACCTCTCCTGCTGTGCCCACTGCTCCCCTCAGCAGTGTGTTTCAGTTGATCTGCCTGTTCTGCTCCCCGCTATGTCTGTGGTGAATCCTCTCAACCCCCACCCCCACACCTCTGGCCTGTACCCCAGTGCTTGTATGCATAAATAAGTAAATCTTAAAAAAAAAAGAAAAAGAATAGGGATACTGGATCTTTTATAATGATCTATAAAAAGCCTACCACAAGAAGATCCTATAATAGTATCATGTTTTCAATCAAGATTCTATCAAGTTTTCTAGAGTTCTTTCTACTTCAGAATGTGACCTGTAGAAAAATTTCTTGAGAACAGAGAACATATTTAAAATATGAACAGGACCTCCTTGGTGGCCTAGGGATTAAGGCTTAGTGCCATCACTGCTATGATCTGAGTTCAATCTTCAGACATGGAGCAGAGCAGACCTCTCCTGCCTGGCCCACTGCTCCCCTTAGCAGTGTATTTCAGTAAAATCCCCCTTTTCTGCCCCTATTCTTTCTTTGGTGAACCCTCTTACCTCCTGCACCACTGGCCTACACCCCAGGTCTTACACAAAACAAATAAATCTTTAAAGTTTATTTATATATATATAAACGTTTATTTATAACTATAAAAGTTTATTTATATATATATATATGAACGACAGGTAGAAAAAGATGACTAAAAACCATTATTTGTAATGGTTTTTACAATGGTTTTTGTATACTCAAACTCTGTAAAGATCAATTCTCTATTATTTTGTGAACTATAAAATTACTGTGCAAAAACAAACCTTGAAATAATTTTATGAGAGGCCACCCTGGTGGCACAAGGGGTTAAGCACCACACTATGAAGCATCTGCAGCCACTGCAGCATGAATTCGATCCCCAACCAGGGAGATGACCCACATGGCACAGCAGACCTCTCCTGCCTCACCCACTGCCCCCTCAGCAGTGTGTTTCAAACTGCCCGTTCTGCTCCCCACTCTGTATCTGATGAATCCTCTTACCCCTGACACCTCTAGCCTGCACTCCAGTTCTTGTATGCATAAGTCTTTTTCTAAAAAAAATACTAATTTTATGAAATGTAATACACTATGTACTCTTAAATACTTACAATTAAGAATTGGTTACAAGGATAATTTACAATACCAATGTTTTTCCATTTTAATTTTTCTTTTTATTCAAGCAACACTGGTTTACAATACTGTAGGTGACTCGAAGGCAGAGAATCACACCTCTTTAGATGCAAGTCATCACGCCACACCATCTATGAAAGTATTCTCAACCCTCTACTGTCTTCCACTGTGTGCCCTCCCTTCTTTTTTAATGGAAATATTTTCTAAGGAAGAATATTAATATAAACTGATCTGAAATATATGCTTATGGGTCTATGATTGAGGAATAACATCTTTCATATTTTATAAGATAAACTGTTTCACAAATAATTAAATCTTTACTACCATATTACCAGTAGCTATTATTGATTTTTTTAAAAAGGCATTTGGTTTTGAAAACTTTTTTTAAAATATGAAATATAACAGATATAGAAAGAATAAACAGCAAATACTGTATGTATGCTTTAATGTACTGCAAACACTTATTTAACCATGCAGGTCAAGAAATCCAATACTGCATGCCAAAAATTGTCATTCCACCTCCAATTTATCACACCATCACAACTCCACAAAGTCAATTATAATCCTGATATTTTGATACTCTAGCTTGGTTTATGAAATTCATCAACACAATTATATGTAGCAGGCTGTAGCTGTTTATTTATATTACCTTCTGTTATTCCATTATAAAGTAGACAACATTTTAATCATCCAATCTAGCACCTTTGTATTATTTAATTATTCATACTACTGTCTTGACAGTATTATGATGACAGGGCATTATTTTGTATTGCTGTTTTTGAAATTTTATACAATTTGATAAATGCATAGTTGAAATGTACTAAGTTTTCACTTGTATTAACAAATCACTTTTTCAGTTATTGCATATTTATATCACTTCTTTTTGTGAAGTACACATCACATATAGCTTTTCTCCTATTTTTCTTTGGGGGGGGGTCCTGCATTTTTTTTTTCTAAGCATGTAAATCTTTTTAATCTCTGGATATTCTTGATAGCAGTTTTTTCTCTGTTTCTTTTAATTAAATATTGTCTCCCATTCTCTGGCTCTCCTTTCATTCTCTTAATAGTACTTCTGGTGCAAAAAAAGTTATTAACTTCAGTGTTATTGCTTTTCCTACAAATTTTTCACTTTTATGGGTCAGTGCTTTTTTAATTCTTTTTATCAATTTCATCAAAATGCTGTCTATGGTTTTTTTGTAAAACCATTTTATTATATATTGAATATGTTATATACATTTAGAATTTAGGTCTATCATCCAGTAAAAATTAGTATTTGCATATAAAGTGGTAGAATTTAAAAACTCCTTTTTGTCCATATGGACATTTAACTGACCCCACCACCACCACCACTCACTGGTAAGACCATATGACTCTATGCTGTGTAGTCATTGGTGTCGTGTATCAGAGATAACCAAAAACGAGGGTTTGAATTTCTACTGTCCATTAGGTTCTATCTACAGTATATTATTACAAAGTCATAACTTATTAATATATAATCAATATTATCAATGTAAGATAGAAAAAGCCTTCAGATATACTATTCTTTTAAACTGCCTTAGCTATTCTTGACCTTTTATGTTTCTGAGTAAGTTTTTAAGTGGCTTGTCAATTTCTCCCAAAATAAACTTTAAGTTTCATCAAACTCAAGGACAAAATTGAGAAGAAATATTAAACTGCTGTATTTTCAACTTCATGGAAATAAACTTGGGTACATACTTAAGTGCAGCAACAGTTTCCACATTTTTATAAATAAAGGTCTTGTGCATTATTTTTTCAGATTCATAGATGATTTCTATTTTTGATTCTATTATACATTAAAAACTCATTTTATATTTTTGCTGTTATATAAAATAGTTTCTAATACACTGTACTTAGAAAAAAACCTCAAATTTTTGAGTTATTTTCATCTTTCTTCCTTTTTTTAATATCTTCCTCTACTGGCTAGAACCTCCCACTCAGGAATACAACTCTAAATTTCCCAATAGGAAAGGAAGACTGACCACAGTATAAGTTCAACATATGCAAGTAAATGCGAAAGCTGATTAAGGTACTAATTTTGCTTTGTTTTTCAAATTATGGTTCTCTGAGAGAAACTAAAAGAGGAGAAAACGATTAATTCATGTGTTTTTTTTTTAATATACTTGGATTTATGGGGCAAAAAGGAAAACACAATCCTTTGACCTAGCAATTACTTAAGAAAAAACCATATTCTTACTCAGTGAATTTAACTTAGTTTCCCATAATGTGAAGAATTAAGAGCCTACCTCTGCTTGGTTGAGACTAGAATTTGGAACTCGTGGGGCATGGTGGCTCAGAGCAGACAGACAAACCAGAATGAGATGTAATGCACCAATTTCCAATGCCATCCGCCTTAGAAGCACACCATCATCAGTTGTCAAAGGTGTAGTGCTAAATAAACTACGAAGGACGTGGAAGGGAAGAGTTGGAAGCACATTGGCTGATGGAGATTGTAGAATATGACCTAGATTAGAAGAAAAGAAAGCACAAAACTTAAAATATTTAAAGGCACAATAAGGAACAATATGCAGTCACAAAATAATGAAAACATAATAAAAAAAATAATCACTATATCTTTGTGAAATTAACCAAACAACACAAACAGTATTATCTTTAAATTAATAAAAAGAGTCTGGAAATGTTCTGTGTCAATATTTAACGACAAAAGAAAATGGAATGTTACAGACTAAGTCAAAATTACTACAAACTAAAATTAAACTAAGACCTAACAACTAAAATGAAGTATTTTAAGTTTCTCACAAAGGGTCTCCCTCATTGGGAATAACTTCCACCATGAACAGACAATGAAAGTGATAATTATTTTATTTTACTTGCAATAAAATTTTCTATGTTTGATGGGAGTATTAAATACAAAGGAAAAAAAAAACACTGAAACATAATTGATGAGATCACACAAGCCACTGCAGAAAGAGGCATCAAAATTAAAGTAATTTTACTCCCTTTCTATATTAGGTCACACCTACTATCTTATAACAGATACCTAATATGTATTGTTTCTCAACTCTCTCATCCATTTCAATGACAAATCAGATAATATTATACATTCTTCACCTACTGAAATAAGTATATATCATTAATATATGAAATAAAACAAGGGTTATTTAGCATACAAATCTATAATAATTATTACAAAACATATAAAACATCAACATTTTTGAAAGAATTCCATCAGTATGAAAATATAAAAGTATATAATTTGAATATGTAATAGTTTCAGACTTAGAGATCACAAATCAATTCACATCATTTTATTATATTAAATTTACTTTTAATATGGGGTACAGTCTTTCTACATGGTACGTGAATGAGATCACCACTAATCAAAACCACGTGATTTTAAAATAATAAAAAGATACTAATTTCCAAATGAATGGTCATTAACTAAAAAATTAAAGTTGAACCAAATGAAAACCTATCCTACCTAATTTTTCTTTGTGTTCTTCTACTAAATAAAAATTGCTAGCCCAAATTAAACAATCATTCATTGCTTTCTATGTGTTATTATTTCATTATAAAATACATTATAATCCATTAATATATATTATCTAAAATATACATTAAGCTATTTTTCTCATTCTGTTCTCTTTTTTCTAAATATTACTAGATTTACTTTCTTAACAGTCTCATCACATCACTACTTTACACATTTTAGTATCTCTTTATTGCTTTTAATAAAACCTAAGTTCTTAGCAAGCCTTTCCATGATCTGTTAGCAAAAACAGCTTTTAAAATGAGCTCTCAGGGGCCCTCCCTGGTGGCGCAGTGGGTTAAGCAACGCACTGTGAAGCAAGCTGTGAATCCAACTGCAGCATGAGTTGGATCCCTGCCGCCGACTGGGGAGGGGACCGACATGGCGCAGACCTCTCCTGCCTGGCCCACTGCTCCCCTCAGCAGTGTACAGTTGATCTGTCTGTTCTGCTCCCCACTCTGTCTGGTGGATTCTCTCACCCCCCACACCTCTGGCCTGTACCCCAGCTCGTGTATGCATAAATAAATAAATCTTTAAAAAAAAAATAAAATAAAATGAGCTCTAAGAGGCGCCTCTTATGAAAATTTTCTTCATCAAATTATCCCCTCTCATGTAATTTGAGCATAGAAACACTGCTCAAATTAGCCTTCCTAAAATAACTCATCTCAGTCTAAATCAACTCTACCATTCAAGGTCTCACTAAAAACTACAGTGTAACTTTATTCACATTGCTGGTCAGTAAAAAAAAAATAATCTCACCCTTGTAAGTCTCCATAATTCTGTACCTGTCTTAAGGCATCTATAACTCTTTACACCTTTATGTTTTTAATACATATATCAATATATAACCTGCACTGCTGCAACTACAGGACATTAATTAGCTTCTTGAGAGCAGGATCAAAATAACTGCTTCATCTTTAAATCCCTCCAATAATGCCACCAGTTTTGTAAACTGTAACTTATTTTTGAATGATGAAATTAACATGAGGCTTTTTAAGGACATATTATGTGTACTATTGTAGTTAAGTTACCAACAACAAATTATCTAGTAGCTTAACTATGGAAGAAAGGAATGGTAGTCAATATTTAAATCATTTTACACAATCTACCTATGTTAAAATTTAATAAACTAACCACTTACTTCCTTCTCCATCATCTGTCACTCCTAATACCAACCGAAGAAGGCACTGGGCATGTTTTCTCTCTTTCAGTAGCACTTCTGCATAGCCCGGCAGACGAAGAAATAATCCAAAAGCAGCCAAAGAGTGAGCAGGTATGGGGGACATGGTCTGTACTGCTGACTTGATAGGTGGAGGTTCAGCTGCAATTGTTTCTGGAGCTTCATAAACTAATTCTCCTGATTGTTCAATGGTCACCCATTCAAACTGATCGCTATCCTTTGGTTTTTCCTGAGTGGTAGATGCTACAACTGGAGCACTCACCTAAAGAAAAATAAAGTTTTGTTTGGCTATTTGCATGTTTCAACATTACATTCAAATTAAAGACCCAAATGAACACTTTGGAATATAAGAATCACTAAGGTGACATTAAATAAAAAAAAGTCTCCAAACATCAAGAGTTTCATGATATCCTGAGTATGATGGTATCTTGCAAGTATCTCCAATTAAAGTTTCTTTACTTGTAAGTAAGACAAGTATCTCCAGAGAGGCTCTTTAAGACTATATAAATATCTTCTTTCGCATCAAAATTTGATACATTAGAATTACCACTTTTTTAACTCTTGCCTATAAACAATAATTACTATGGTGGTTAACAACCAGTGACCCTAATCATATTATTCCTTCTAGATTTGTTAGCTGGTACTGAATTGTAAGTAAAAACATTCCCTTCTCTATTTACTCATTTATTTATTAATGTATATCAGTATGGATATTTATTTTATTTTTTGTAGGTTGTAACATGCTACTATCATTTTATTTGATATCTACACAAAATCTAGGCTGATCTAGTACATTCCATGTCTGTATTATAGAATTTTTCCAAGGCGCCCCCTGATTTCTTTAAGTGGAAATGATGCTTGAAAAAAAAGAAGATATGGGATAAAGGAAAGTATACATTCCTGGAAGGAATCTCATACCAGGCACTATATACAAACAAATCTAGGAAACACACACACGTACATATATAAACAATACTTAGTTTGTACTCTAATAGATAATGTCAAGGTCATGAAAGACAAATGACAGCAGAACTGTGGTGGATTAATAGAAGATTGAAAAGAATAAAAAATGCAATATACAATTCTGAATTGGATCTCTGACCACTAACTCCCTCAAACTACATGAAAGAGAATTGAATTTTCTCTCTTTTGGTCTTAAAGAATATATTAATGGGTCAACTGGCAGGAAGTGAGTAAGATCTGCTAACTGGCTTATTTTACTGGTCACTATGAAGAAGTCATCTTTATTATTACAGTGTGGCTTATTTGCAATTAAATGGAAAACCCAGTACTTTTACCTCTAACTAGGCCGAACTAGAACTGTAATTTCTGTCCCCTCCATGATGAGAGAAGCTGAAATCTCTGCACAGCTTTATTAGCCTTTCACATCTTGCTTGCCCTCAAGACTCCTAAAAACGCATAATTCAAGAACCTGCTACAGTGCCAGTGCAGAATTCAGAGTTTCTTATTGTTTCAGTCTCCTTTCTGAATTCCTCCCCATTCAATTTCCAACAAGTAATAAAGAACACAATTCCTTGGCCACTAAGCCCAAAATTTTGCTAAGTTCTACCTGCCCAAATGACATAGACTGATGAGCACACTAAGGAGAAAAGTTCAGACACAAATTTCACCTGACGTGGTTCTATTCTTTCTGTGTTAAAAGCCTCTCAAGCTCTTTTCCTCCCTGTCTGCCTGAAGATCCTCACCATCACAACTGACACAGTAACTATCCGGACCAGTAAGTTCATGACCAACTGACTGCTTCTGTGGAAACAAATAATCATTGACATTTTTCACCATGGGAAGGTATCAGTACTTAAGCCAGAAATTTGGGAGAAACTAGCTAAAATGAACAAGGCAAACCCTGATGTCATCTTTGTCTTTGGATCGAGAAACCCCAGTGATGCCACTGGGAGTGACATGAGTTATAATTTCTTGGATTATGCAAAGAAAAGTAAACCCAAACACAGACTTGTTAAGACATGACCTGTATGAGAAGAAAAAGACCTCAAGAAAATGACAAAAAGAAGGCAAGAAAAGAACGAAGACAGTCAGGGGAACTGCAAAAGTCAATGTTGGTGCTGACAAAATGAAGGAGTAATGATTCTGCACTGACTTTATCTGTGGTGATTAAGTGGATTTTTCATAAGAGGGTTAAAAAAAAACCTTTTATGTGTTGGTGCTATTTGAAAAAAATAAATCCTCACTAACACTGCCTGATTTTGGTCATTCTCAGAAGCCTTTGAACAACTGTTTCTAAAAATACTTTCCCCAGAAATATATTTATTTTTATTATGCATACACATGTATGAGTTAATCCTATGCTTAGTATTCTCCATTTATAGTTCATCATTTTATGGAAAAGGTGATGATGCTATGAAGGACTGCATAAAATTTTCTTCACTAGTAAAAATTCTAGTATGGCTGGGTCTTCCCTCACTCTGAGTACTTTAAAAACTGTAATTCCCTAGCGCCTACAATTTTTGTTGAAAGGTTGTTATTTTTCTATTACTGTTTTGAAAAGTATTGAGTCACATTCCTTCTGGCTGATTAAAGATATAAGCTTTATCTATTTTAAAGCAATATGCCATGATATTCCTAAGATATGACTATCCTGTTTGCGGGTTACAGAAATTCTTGAATTTTTGCTTAGGTTTTACATCCGTTTTGGAAATTTTCTTCCTTTCAGTAATGTTTCTGAACCAGTTTCAATCCACTCCTTTTCTGTGACTACAAATTCACTGTAAGAATTTTTACTTCTAATTATATAACCCATAAAACTCTTATGTTCTTTTTATTCCTTATGCTTTGTATGCTTTAGATTGGATAATATCTTTTGACTTAATTTCCATTTCATTGATTTTGTAATTTATAGTGTTTAATCTGTTCTTAAATTCATCTAACAGTCTTCTTAATTTGAAGTATTAGGAATTCCTAACCTTTAAATCTGGTATTATCATGATACCAAAACCAGACAAAAGACCTCACAAGAAAATAATGATCAAAATCAGAATTTGTTTCCTACTGCTGATGTAATACACTACCACAGAGTGACTTAAAAAAATCAACAAATTTGTGTATTTTTACCCACCCTACCCCCACTAAAACCACAAATTCATTATTCTGAAGGTATAGAAAAGAAATCGAAAACATGTCTTAACGGGCCTTAAATCCAAGCACTTGATTCTAAAGAAATCAAAAATGCTCCCTCTGGAGGTTGTCAAGGAGTATCAGCTCACTTCCCTGGCTTTTGGCTGCTTCATTTATATCTCCACTTGCTTCCATGATTTTACCTCCTTCTTTGACATTCCTACCATCATTACATCACTTTCATTAGTCTTGGCTTCTATGTAAAAAATGTGATCCACTAGTAGTACAGCCAGTCTCTTCAAATAGCTTTCTCTGTTACTGAATACACTAACACTTAAATTTTTCTGAGGCACTAACAAAAGTTGAACGGTCACATACCTGGCTTTTTCTCCAGAGCATGCTTTTCTGATACTGAATCTCTAATTTTAGCATCTTTTACAATCTGGATAGGCTGAGAATTTCCAAAATTGTCAGGTGCTAGTCGCTTGTTCCTTAATAGTTCTTTCCTCAATTTATCTTTCCTCTCACAATTCAGTATAAACAGCAAGAAGAAAACAGATACATTTATACTTCATGTGGAAATCTCAGCTAAATATCCAAGTTCATCACTTTTAAGGGCTGCTTTCCACATTTCAAACACAAATGAGCTAGAGTTTCTACCACTACAAAAAAAAAATCCTTTGGTTTAGAGTAACATGTTTTTCATTTCCTTCTAAGGCTCACCATCAGCACATTTAGCAGCCATGGTTAACAGTCTGCTTAGGACAATTTAGGTATTCTCTAGGATAGTGTTCTCTATGTTCTTCCACTTTCTACTGGGTCCTTACTGGCAGGGACTTTACCATACATTATTTCTACTAACAGACTTTTTAGGATAATCTGCACTTCTATTTATCACGGCCCTCAAAATTTTTCTATCTTCTGTCAACTGCAATTCTATCATCACTTCCAAATCTTTATGTATTTATTAGAACAAAATCCCACTTCTAGGTAATAATGAAGATACTAATCATACTGAATAATGAATCAGGAAAACTATTTTCAATGAACAATGTGAGAATGAGGTCTGTTCTACTTCAAACTTTTAACATCAACCCTTTTTTCAAAAAAATAAAATTACATTCATATTTTTGTCAATTACCTTATGCTAAGGGTATAACACCTTAAAAATAAGAAAATACCTTATTTTGGAATAGTGGCTACACAATAACCATTTACTGAATAGGTATTGTGGGTTGAATTGTAGCTCCACCCACCATACCCTCCCTGCCTGCACTAAGTATGTTCAATTTTTACCAACTCCCAGAACCTTATTTAGAAATAAGGTCTTTGCAAATAGATATAATAAAGTAAATGTGAGGTCATACTGCATTAATTAGGATGAACCCTAAATTCCATGACTAATATGTTTGTAAGAAAGTGGAGAGAAAGAAACAGATATAAAGAAAGATCACAGTCACGTGTAAACATAGGCAAAAACTGAAATAAGGCAGCTTTAAGGCAATGATGTAAAGAAATGCTAGGAACCACCAGGAGCTTAGAGACAAAGGATTCTTCCTTCACCCTTTATAGGAAGCATGGCTCAAGATTTCAGACTTCAATACTTATGAAATGTAAGATAGTAAATTTCTGTTGTAAGTCACAGGGAGTTTGTGGTACTTTGTTACAGCAGCCTGAGGAAACTAATGCAGGCATCTGTATACTAAGTACATCAAATTTTAGAGACAAATTTCCCTACTTCATTCAACAAACTGAATGTTTCATATTTATGGCTTTTTTGCACCACACTCCCCCGAGTTAAGAGAAGAATGTTGAAAGCGCATATACATCAATTACAACATTAATAACAGGTGACAGCATTTACTTTAATTTTTTAACCATTTAAAATGGAAATGGCATCTAAAGCAGGTATAAGAGCAAGCTACACAAAAAGATATCTTTAGGTAACAATTATTAGGTAACACTACTATTTTATTCTCCCATTTCTAGTTAATGCCCATAATTACTATCATACCTAAAAAGGACAGAAACAAAAATGTTACATTATGATGACCATGAAATCAACATGCTGAGTCCTCGACTTTTCTTTAGTACTAATTAATTCTCACAAACCTCTCTAAAGGTTGCCTTTAGTATTAATTCTGAGACTATAAGGGAAACAATACTTCTAAAGGGTTAATCCAAGTAAACTTAAAAAAAAAAGGCAAAGAATTTTGCTATGGAATGATATGTTCAATTAGGACTCTTACCTGTTGAATTACTTCTGGGTATAGCATTGGTAGTCTTTCAGCAATAAGAGCCAGTCCACCCATTCCTGCAAAAACTTGTAATGGTGACTGAATAGGACAGGTTTCAAGTAAAGATTCATCCATTATACCATCCATACATTCATCACTTGGAGTGAGAGCCTCCTCTTCTGGACAACTACCAAGTAAGTCTCCATGATCTAGAACAATAAATTATACTAGGTTAAAAAAGTATTTTTATAATACTCATTAATCTACAAAGCATATAATGTCATCTCATAATTAACATAAAGCATAAAGATTGCAGAAACTTTACAGAAACAGTTGCTATAAGGCTAGATGCCACAAAAATCTTTAAATGATTTCTGATATTGCCTCTTTATTGGCTACTTTAAGTATGATTCATGCACCATGAGTATTGGCATTACCTGACCTCATAACTTCAGAAATGTTGAATTTCCACTCCCACCCCAGAACTCAGAGTAAGAATCTGTACTGAACAATGCCTTTAGGTACAATTTAAATACACTGAAGTTTAAGAAGCAATCCCCTTTAGGGTATAGTTATAGTCTATAAAAAGTAGCAAAATAATAAAAAATAGTGAAATTAAAAATGGTAAAAATAATTTAAAATGTTATAGACTATGCAAAAATAAGTTTTCACAGACTCAAACAAATACTAAACTATGTACTTTTTTGTCTAAAATATCTAATTAGGAAAAAAACTGAATACTAAGAGACATGTCCCACTAAAAACTAAAAATTATACCATACTGGGGCTGCCCTGATGAGGCCTGGGTTATAGTCTCAGCACTATCAAGCTATTGCTAGCCACTGCAGCACAAGTTTGATCCCAGGTCAGGAAGCTGACCCACATGGTGCAGCAGACCTAGCCTGTCTTGCCTGTTGCTCCCCTCAGAAGTAGATTTTAGTAGATCTGCCTGTTCTGCTCCCCCCTCTATCTCTGGTGAATCCTCTTACCCACGTACTGCTGGCCTACACCTCTGGTCGTGTATGCTTAAATAAACAAAAATACAGCTTTGAAAAAAAATTTTTTTTTTTTTTTTTTTTAGATTATACCATACTGTCTTAATCTTGAATTTCTCACGGAGGAAAACCAAAAGGTTAATAAGTTAACATAAAACTAGGCCCAAACCCTTAGCCATCATCATCATCATCATCATCCTGCTAAATACTGGGGGTAAGGAAATGGAATAAAGTGAACAAATACAAAAAGCTAATAATCTAATATTAAATTTAAATCATTAGAAAAACTGACATATACCACTATTTCATTATGAAAATCTTTGTCTCAATAGCATATTGTGAGAAATTAGACACAATCAAAATGTTTTAACAAACAGAAGAAAAATTGTTACACTGATATGAGACAATAAAATGCACTTTTAGAAATATTTAATGGAAAATATAAATAACAAGGTTTTTAAAAAGTGTATGATCCATGTTTCAATAATTATGTTTATGAGAATGAAATACAACTCAATATAAATGACCAGAAAATTATAAATCCTAAAATGGAAATCTCATTTTTGATATAAAATTATAAACAACTCATGATTCAAGAAGAAATAATGTTAGCAATCAAAGCACATGTGCTCATAAGAGATGTATGAGAGGAATGAAGATGAATTTTCCAATGAAAATGATGGCATTTTTTAATACTTACAAAAAACCAAGTCATTGAGAAAAATATTCCATTAAGTTGACATAATAAGGGCCTCCCTGGTGGCGCAATGGGTTAAGCAACACACTAGGAAGCAAACCGCAGCCACTGCCACACGAGTTCAATCCCTGCTGCCAGCCAGGGACACACATGGCGTAGCAGACCTTTCCTGCCTCTCCCGCTGCTCCCCTCAGCAGTGTATTTCAGTGGATCTGCCTGATCTGCTCTCCACTCTGTCTCTGGTGAGTCCTCTCACCTCCCGCAACTCTGGCCTGTACCCCAGCTCTTGTATGCATACATAAATAAATCTTTAAAACAAAAAAAAGTTGACATAATAATAACGAAGATAAATTAAGTAACTGGTGATAGAAAATCTTGCTTCCTTAGATTACAGACAGTAATTTAAAAGGAATATTAAACACATACCTTTCTCAGGGTGTAATCTTTTAAAAGAATCTGTTTTTGACAGACTTGGGTCTGTAATAACTCTTGATCCTAATTTAACTGTCAGATCTATTGAGCGGTAACCTTGAGGAAGTTTTCGGTCATAAAGGAGAGTTAAAAGCTGGGCGAGAGTCATTTCAGCAGGCAATGGCTGGCCTAAAAACAACATGAACATGTTACACCTGGAATCCAACAAGGAGACACTAACTTGGTTTCATTTAGTCACTTATTGGTCTTATTAAATTATAAGTAGGGGGTTAATAATCACAAAAATTTCGCAACAATCAGCTTATGGAAAGCTTAAAAAAATATATTTCTGACACACATGAACAATGTCTTTAGAAAGTGTTAATCAGGCACTAAGCAAATCCCATTAAGTTTTGCAGCCATGGCAAACAGAAACAAAAAAGATAGTCCCATAAATCCAGGAATCACAAATCTTTTCCATAAAAGCACAACTAATAAATATTTTAAGCAGTGGAAGCCAGATAGTCTCTGCTGTAACTACTAACCCTACTGCTACAGCATGAAAACAAATCTAGATGACACATAATCCACTGAGTTTATTTTTACAAGAATAAGCATTTAGTCAACGGGCCATAATTTCTTGAGCCTTGGTACCAATCAATAAGAAAATTAATAAGAAAAATACAATCAAAATTAAGTCTGCAATTTGATTAAAATGACAAAGCACAAAAACAGATTAACTGTTTATCACCTTGGATCATGGAAAAGTATACTCATCAAAGAATATGGTTAAGCTTAAGAAAAAATACTGTTTAACTTGCGTGGCACATTTAAGAGTTCCAGTGCCAAAACTAGTTCATCAAAATGTGCCTCACGCTGTTTCTCATGTAACTGGCTATGAAATCTCTAAAACACTGATTTTATAGCATATGAACAACAAAAATTTAAACTAAATTTTTTGTAAACTGTAAATATGCAACTTAACAGTATTAAAAAGGTTATGCAAAATGTTACTCTCTTTTGCTCTTACTTCTCTTAGAGGGAACTATATAATCATTGCACTAACTCATTTATCTCATCATCAACAACATTCTTATTAAACATAGTTCTTACAATTATACATTTGATTTCTAAAGGTATAAGAATATTAAAAGTTCTTATATATTTTCTCATTGTGAACAATACCTGCTAAGAGTTTGTGAAACAGATGAAAGACTGGGACAGTAATTATTTTGCTGGCAGTGTCTGCTCCAGAGGAAGCACCTCCTATTTTATCAGGCATTGTCCTCCCTCTCCTGGATGGTGGGCGAGGGGGTGTAGCTGACACAGCCCGTTTAGACTGGGATTTCAACCCTGAAAGAAAAGAAACGTAGATTCTATATAGCCAACACACTAATGATGTAAATTGTATGTCTACATTATTTCCACAAGGCACGACATACCTACTAATGCCAAAAGACAGAAATGTTCCTTCTATACTAAATTTCTGCATTCTGTTTGTCCTTTATAGATAGTTTGGATGATATATTTGTAGTTATTTTGCAAGAAAGTGAAAAATACTACCACTAATAATCTCTAAGACACAGATGACTATCATTAAATAGAAAATAGCTTTGCACAAATCTATATGGAAAATCTTATGTATTAGTTTTCCTCTGAAATAATATTACACTAGTATTTGAGGAACAAACACCAACTTGCTCTTTTGAACTAAATCATCTCACCAGTATTAAGAAAAAAATATTACCCTAAGTTATTAGTTGCCATTATTTCTTCTTCCACATAATAGCAGGTATATAATTCTCTGTACACTGTCATGCTTAAATGGGATATCTAAGTCATACATGACTTATAATATAATGAAATATACTAGACCTTGGACATAAATGACATTAAGTAATCTCAAGGCCAGAAAGTGACAGATTTCTGGATGCGTATTTTTACATCTAATATTATTAAAACATCATTTATTAAAAGTCAGTTTTATGCAAATTTCTGTTAATACAAAATTGTCACACATTGTGTAAAGACTGTCATATTTTATAGGAAAAGAAATGTTTATTTTAAAAAAAGCCTACCTGAAGCAACAACAACACTGTAGTTGTCCTGAAATCCATTTTCTGCCTTTACCTTCTCTTTCTCTTCATGGTTTTTCTTTTCTTTGTCATCTTTTTGTTCACTAATTAATTTAGCAGTGATACTTGGTGTATCTGTAAGAAATTATTTAAAATACTTTGTTTCACCTCAACACTAACAAAGAAAGCAATAAAATATTCAGGAAAAGGGTATACACAGTTATATTGCCACTAAATTGGAAGGAAAGTAAGAGGACTAGAAGTAATGTTATACGGTATAGCCTGCCATTTAATCCTTGCTTATACAGAAACGTACTCAGCACTATTCGTAAGCCAGTATACCTACATTTCAATCTCAAGGAAATATTACAAACTACAATAGTACTACCTCTAAAGATGACCAAAAACTATCATCATAAAAATGTGCTTTATTTTAGGTACTGGTGAATGTGTTTGTGCTAACATTTAACTCAGCACTCACAACATACACATCAACAAAGAATTTTGTTTTTAGTAGGAGCTGATATAAACTATATATGGCAAATGACTTCTCCTCATCGTATAAGTGGAACAAATTTTAAAACAAATATGAAGAACAAATCTCAATAATGGAGATTTTTTTTCAATTTAGGTAAGAATATTAGATAACATAGTACTATTACAACTAGAACTCTAAAAATGAATACTGACAAATTTCATTTCATAGATAGCACTCTCTGAATTAATACTCACATTACTTTGAGATATGGGATGCTATTAAAAGCCATTATATATACAGAGCCCAGGGCCTCCCAGGGCTCAGGGTTAAAGTCTCAGCACTATCAAACTATTGCCACTCACAGTGGCACGAGTTTGATCCCTGGCCAGGGAGGAAACCCACATGGCACAGTAGACCTTTCCTGTCTCATTTACTGCTCGCTCCCCCCTTAACAGTATATTTCAGTAGGTCTGCCTGTTCTACTCCCCACTCTATCTCAGGTGAATCCACACCTCTGTCCTACACCCCTAGTTCTTCTACACATAAATCTTTTTTTAAAAAATGTTTTTTAAAAAAAATAAAAGTCATGATATAATTGTGTGACTGTCTAATGATCTGATATAACCATCATGAAATCCATGGCAGTGTATATATTCCTTCTAATTAGTGTTTTTTAATTCTCCGGTAGATACTTCAAAGAGGAACTGGTATATAAGATGATAAGCCTATTTTTAATAGTCTGAGAAACCACCATACTATTATCCATAAGGGCTGGACTAACCTCCATTTACACAAACAAAGGGGTTCCTTTTTATCTACATCCTCACAAACATTTATTGTTTCTAGTCTCATTGAAATGGACCATTGTCTCAGGTTTAAGATACCTCATTGTCATTTGAGATGGATATTCCCCTGACACAGCTTATGATCACCATTTCTCATGTGCTTGTTGGGCAGCTGTAAGTCGTCTTTGAAGAAATATCTATATTTATATATTTAATATAAATACTTAGCTCTTCTGCCCATTTTCCAGTTGGTTGTTTTCTTTATATTAAGTTCTTTGTAGATCTTGGATATCAGCCCTTGTCAGATGATTGGTGTAGAATAGTTTCTCCTATTCATTATGGTGTATTTTAGTAGATTTGTTTTTTTTACTTTACAAAAGTCTTTTAGTTTGATATAGTTCCAATTATTGATATTCTCTTTTGTTTCTAGTTTTCTTGCTTTTTTTTTTTAGATGAATCCACAAAGACATCACGAAACCCTATGTCATGCAGTGGTTTACCTATTTCACTTGTGTATTTCTGTGATTTCAGATCTTATATCCAAGTCTTTTATCCATTTTGAGTTAACGTGTTTGAGTCATTTTAACTATGCTAATTAATGAAAAGAGAGTTTTTTTCATTTTTTGTATGTCTTCTATTTCTTTCAACTATGTGTTACAGTTTTCACTGTTAGTGGCCCTTTACCTCCTTTGTTAAGGTATTTAATTTTCATTGATGGTACTGTAAATTAATTGGTTTGCCACCTTTTAGCTTATAGTTTACATACAGGAATGTAACTGAGTTTTTAAAATTGATTTATAACCTGCCAAGTTAGTGAACTAATTTATTGTTTCAATTAGTTTCTTACTGGAGTCATTAAGGTTTTCTATTTATAGTATCATGCCATCTACAAATAATAATAGTTTTGTTTCCCTATTTGGATTCCTTTTATATTGTTTTCTTGCCAAACTGCCCTAACTAGGACTTTCAATACTATGCTAAATAGTAGAGCTGAGAGAGGAGATCCTTATCTTGTGACAGATCTTTCTGGAAAAGCTTTCGGTTTTCAACAAGAATGTTAGCTATAGATGTACCTTATATGGCATCCATTATGTTGAAGTATATTCTATCAGCTGCATGTTTTTTGAGGGTCTGTATCACAAGTGTGAAATATTATAAAATACTTTTTCAGCACCTACTGATACATTATTTTCAACTTTCCTTTTACTGATGTGGTGAATTACAGATTTTCAAACGCTGAACAAATCATGTTCCTGCAACAAATCCCACTTGATCATGGCATATAATTCTTTTTATGAATTGTTGTATTCAGTTGGCTAAGATTTTGCTGAGGATGTCTGCATCTGTGATGATAAGGAAAACTGATAAGTAGTTGTTTCATGTTTTTATGGTGTCTGTGTCTGATTTATTATCTTGGTAATGGTGGCCTTAAAAAATGTTTTGGGGGCCTCCCTGGTGGCGCAGTGGGTTAAGCAACGCACTATGAAGCAAACCTCAGCCACTGCAGCACGAGTTCGAGCCCTGCTGCCAGACAGGCGAGGGACCCACATGGTGCGGCGACCTCTCCTGCTGTGCCCGCTGCTCCCCTCAGCAGTGTACTTCCGTTGATCTGCCTGTTCTGCTCCCCGCTTTCTGTGGTGAATCCTCTCACCCCCCCCATATCTCTGGCCTGTACCCCAGTGCTTGTATGCATAAATAAATAAATCTTAAAAAAAAAAAATGTTTTGGAAGCACTACTCTTTCTTAATTTGGGGGAAGAATTTGAGCATAGGTAAATCTTTAAAGTCTTGGCAGAAGTAATGATTAAAAAAATCTACTCCTGGACTTTTGTGACCTTTTTTGGTATACTTATGTGTACTACTTCAATTTCCTTGCTTGTAATTGGTCAGTTCTGGCTTTCCATAATTTCCGGATTCAGTATTGGATGATTATATGTTTCTAAGAATTTATAAATATCTTCTAGATTATTCAACTTACTGGCATACCAATGTTCATTATAGTCTCTTATGATCCTCTGAGTTTCTGAGATGTCTGCAGAACTTCTCTTTCACTTCTAATTCCTTTTTTTTTTTTTTAAGATTTAATTATTTATACGTGTAAGAGCTGGGTATAGGTCAGTGTCACAGGAGATGAAAGGATTCACCAGAAGCAGAGCAGGGAGCAGAACAGGCAGACTGACTGAAATACACCGCTGAGGGGAGCAACGGAAAGGTCTCCTGCATCATGTGGGTCCCCTCCCTGGCTGAGGATTAAACTTGCACTGCTGTGCCGCAGAAGCTTCACAGTGCAGTGCTCAACCCACTGCCCCACCAGAGAGGCCCTCTCTCACTTCTAATTCTATTTGAATTTTCTCCCTTATTTTCTTTGAGCCTAGCTGGAGGTTTATCAAATTTGTGTACTCTGCCATCTAACCTAATACACTGAAGTAAAACAGCTAGCTACTCTATATTGAGAGCATTCCATCAAAGGCTTCCCATAATTTGTTTATACTTTCAATTGCCTGTACTATCATTATGTACATCACACCAAAAAAACTACAGCTGCTTAAATATATTTATATTCATATATTTGGTCCATTTCATTAACTTCTACAAATGCTTCAAATTATGAAGATACCTTCAAATTATAAAACTATCAAGTCATTAAGTGAATGCAGCAAAATAAAGTTTTAAGAATAAAATTCCATACACATCTAATATTGAAGCTAAAGAAAACGAACACTTAAATTTGACTTGCCTGAAACTCTGTCAAGAACTTCAGATAATGTTGTTGAAACTGGCAAATGTAGTGTGCGAAACTTGTGGCCTGCTCCATACATCGGATGCTGGATGACATGGCTAGTAGCATTAATTCTACCTTTGTAGAGCTGAAATTAATCAAAAGAAATCAGTAAGCGAATTTTGGAAATAAAAATGCAACAATTTCAAACACATGAAATAAAAAAGTTCTATAATGAACCCACAAGATACATGGTTTATTTTACATACTTCCTTCCAGGTTGCTAACTTATTTGCCATGTGATTTATTGTTGAATTTTTACATTAGCATTCTGTCATGGAAACCCTCCCCCAAATCAAATGATACAACTGATAATAAGGTATAAACAGGTAATTCTAGACAAGCAAAGTTATTTGGGATTTTTAAGTTCTATTGCATTAAGTACAAAGTTGTTTTAGTTTCAGTTTGCTTTATTAGAAATTAGAACAAAGATAACTACAACTTCTAATTTGAAATTATAAAGCATCTGTATATCATCAAGATTTAAGTAACCGGGCCTCCCTGTTGGCGTAGTCGGTTAAGCAACACACTATGAAGCAAACGGCAGCCACTGCAGCACGAGTTCGATCCCTGCTGCCGGCCAGGGAGGGAACCCACATGGTGCAGCAGACCTCTCCTGTTGTGCCCGCTGCTCCACTCAGCAGTGTACTTCCGTTGATCTGCCTGTTCTGCTCCCTGCTCTCTGTGGTGAATCCTCTCACCACCCCCCCATACCTCTGGCCTGTACCCCAGTGCTTGTATGCATAAATAAATAAATCTTTAAAAAAAAAAAGATTTAAGTAACCATTAAATACTTACTGGACAGGGAGACTGAAGGAACATTGTTACTTTCTCGTCCTCCAGCATCAACTGCAAAAATAACCTCCTGATAAATCCTGAAATATTTCCCGATGTTGGAAGGTTTACTCTTTGAGGAGATGTCTGAAATAGTTCACAGAGAACCTGGCAACAGATTTTAATAATTAAATGCATTATTTATTTGCAGCTTTATCCTTTGAAGTATAAAAAAGAAATTAAGAATGTGAATTAGCAAGTCTATTTGAAAACTTCAAAACATAAATTTAACAATAATTATTTCCACATTAAAATACAGGGCACAGGGCCTCCCTGGTGGCACAGTAGGTTAAGCAATGCACATGAAGCAAATCGCAGCCACTGCAGCATGAGTTCGATCCCTCCTGCTGGCCAGGGAGGTGACCCAAATGGCACAGCAGACCTCTCCTGCCTCGCCCGCTGCTTCCCTCAGCAGTGTATTTCAGTCTCTCTGCCTGTTCTGTTCCCCACTCTGTCTCTGGTGGATCCTCACACACCCCCACACCTCTGGCCTGTATCCCAGTGCTTGTATGAATAAATAAATCAATAAATAAATCTTAAAATAATAAAAAATAAATAAAATAAAATACAGAAGCACAAAACAAACTTTGAAATACCAGTATCAGGCTCTGTCAAATTGGTAACTTAGGCATTTAATTCCAAAGTTTCCCAATAAATCCTTTAGTGAGCAAAGCATCTTGCTCCTCTTTACAAAGTAAAATCACTGTATTTTTTGAAAATTTTGTTATGTATTATCTACATAATGATAAAAGATAGTCCTGAGTAAGCACTATTACATAAGAATCTAAAAAAAGAAGCTGATTGTTATTTATTTGTATCTACCATGTCCCAGATAGGTTTTATGCTAATTAATCCTCTCAAAAAAAAGAAAAAGTTTTAGTATTACTATTTTCATTTTGTGCTGAAAACAACTTGATCAAGAGCACATAAGCTAGAAAGAGCACATCAGAATCTGAAAAGGGGTGGGAGAAAGAGAACTAGAATTACTTTTAATTCTAGTTTCAAGATTTTTTTCCTCATGTAGTTAAAATACTAAAATCATTGTCAACATTTAATGTGAGTTGTCTCTCATTATCTTATCCTAATGTCTGCTTCTTTAGAAGTGAACCAAAGATGGCAACAATCTGGTTACAAAAACAGCTGTGCTTCACTGAAGATGCGGCATTCAATGACATTGTCAATCCTATTCAAATAACTTAAGTGGGACCTCCCTGGTGCACCAGCGAAAGGGGTTAAGCACTGCACTATGAAGTCTCCACAGCTACTGCAACACGCGTTCCATCCATAGCCAGGGAGGAACCCTCATGGCTCAGCAGACCTCTACTTCCTTGCCCGCTACTCCCTTTAGCAGTGTATTTCAGTCAACTTGCCTATTCTGTTCCCTACTGTATCTTTGGAGAATCCTCTTATGCCCCACATCCTAACCTGTACCCCAGTATTTGTATGTATAGATAAAATCCTTTTAAAAAAATAGCTTAAGTGTCCTTCTAGGAGTGTTCTTTTGATTTGGGGAGTAAAAATAAGAATACATTATCTAGGGGTAGAATCTCCACAAATTTGTCCATAATCCAATCAAAAAAAGTGAACGTGCCTTATATGACAGTGAGGTAGAAAGATATCCAGACTCTAATTATGATTTAAATTTATATCCTTAAATACACTCCACCCCAAAGTTTTCCATCTCTTGGCCTTTGTACATAACTTAATAGCTAATCTCATGAGTACTAAATGACAGTATATTAAATTAATACATCTAAAACATTAGTAATGTTTTTCACACACCTGTGCCATCAGTTTTTGATTATTAGGATGGCATGAAATGCACTGCAAAAAGAATGCAACAGTTGCATTCTCAATTGCTGTCCTCTGTTGAGTAGTCAATCCTGTTGTAGCAGCTGAAGAAAGAGAAGTTGATCTTGCACTGGTCTGTTGGGCACCTAAAATATGTCCTCCCGAAGTGGAACCAGAGTGACACAGTAAAAAGAGAAGTGATGTCCAGAGTGGATTGACTTCAGACCCACCAAGCCAGTCTTTCATAATATGACTATTGCCAACTTCTGTCAAAAACCTAAGAATAGGAGCAACAAGGTCTGCAGTAATAGGCATCTTACTACATTGCTGTGGAACATGATGCCGCCTGAGTTTGTCCTGGGAAGTATCTACTGACTGAGCAATGCTTTCTGAATAAGAAATGTGGCTAAAGCAGAAACTAGCCAGGCTCCTCACAAGAAGAGAAGGCAAACCTGAGTCCAATAATTGTTTGATAGCTTCTGGAGATTGTGAAGAGGAAGCAAGTGTTGCCAAATGTGATTCAGTTAGTGCAAGAGGTGCTTGTGCATTTTTAGAGTCATCTGTTAAAGATGCACTAAGATCTTGCTTTTTGCTATCATCTGTCATGGACAGTCTGTGGTGACACTGCACAGGAGGAGGAGTAATTCCCATCCAACCCATGAGCAAAGAAAAATAGTTTGGATGTATGTGACACATCGAGCAAAGTAGACTGTCAACAGCTTTCTTCAAAACCATATTGCAGGGAAGAGACATGGACCAATTAAAAAGTAACCTGGAGGAATAAAAGATAAAAAGTTAACTATAAATAGATATACATAATATATTGCTGCTATATATAGTATAATATTATATATTAAAGAAAGCTCTTATTGTTTCAAATGTTTCTAACAGATCAAACAAAGGTGAAAACACTTTATTTGACCTTAAGTATTATGATATAACTCTGAGAGTTCAAGAAAATTTACTACATACGTTATTTAAGTATTTAGCTAGATTACAAGCTGGAGAAGACTTACAAAATGAGTACAGAAAGCCAAGAAATATATATTAAAATGATTCTACCACTCTGTGGGATCTCAAAAGAAGCAACTAAAGAAACAAATAGAAACTTATAAAAAGAAATGTTTGGATTAAATTATATATGATAAGTGGCTTAAATTTGTTTGCAAATCAAAAACTGTACATGACTTCCAGTAATGTATCGTGAATTATACTACCTGATAGGTTCAAATAAGAAAAATGACAGAAGAGAGTGTAAGAGGCCAATCTTTTATGACCAATGGATCTCTTAAGAAATAGATATAAAAAAAAAGAAATAGATATAATATTATCCTAAAGACTTAACTGTAATCAGACAGTAATTTCAACAAAGCCTTAGCTAAGTATGGTGAAGAAATGTAGGTTAATAGAAACTGCTTGTCAAAAAAACCATCTATAACAGCTACCTAGAAAATAAAAACAATTAATGGTAAACACTGTCTAAAATAGAAAGTTTTTCAAAATTTTAAGCTGTAATTTTCCCTCTATATGGTATAGTAAAGAAAAAATAGGTGGCCAAATTTGCAAATGAGAATAAACACCAGGAACTGTCAAACAGCAATTCAAATGAGGAAGGCACACAATAAAACTATAATATTCTCTTAAAACATGAAGATTAATTAATTTTGTGTGATATTTCAATAGCTTATATAACATTTAACTTCCACTGTCAAGATATTATTTATATACAATAAATATATGAAAGTTTTTCATCAAGCAAAAACCTAAAGTAATTTATTGGAGGAGGGGTGACAGCAGAGGAGAACTTCACAAATCATACTTACTCAAACAGTTCTCGGTCCAGCAGTGCGGGCAAATCATACTCTACAAGCAGCTCATAACTATGCCATAGAATTGCTGCCACACAGTGCAAATGAGAAGGCGATGGCATTAGAAGACCATACTCTATTGTTGAAGAGTTAGGGCACATGTAGCTCATTCTGCCACTTCTCTTCATAGCAGCCACTCTTGCTGAATCACTGACCCATTTTAACAAGGCCTGAATTCTTAGGAAAGAAAATAAATTCAAATAACCCATTAAATCACATCTGATATGTAATGTGAATAAATGTCATCAATGCATATAAGCACTGTTATTAATAAGAATAATGTGCTTAACATCCTTGAAATTTAAATCTAAAATTAAAGAGAAAAGTATTGAAATAAACAAGTAACAGGAGCTGTAGTTCTCCAATAACTTCACCAATGATAACCAGTGAAAATGTCTGATATAATACAATTATACTTCAGCAAATTAATTCTGATTAATTCTTACCTCACTTAAAACAAAAGACAGAAATACCTATAATTGTAGGGAACATACCTTACCAAACTCACTTTCTCATCTAAAATTACACTCAAATCCACATAATCTAGGACTTCACTGTACAAAATGTACTTTTTATGATACAACACAGCATGTTTCACATCTCTGGTTCCAACCATTATACACTCGTTCACCGTCATGCACTTTGGAAACAGAATATCACCCCAACCTATTGCCATCCTATTCTCAATCCCCTGTAGCTAGGAATCACTAACTGAGAGCAAACACCTTTTAAAGGAATAACACTTTCACATTTATATAAAAGAGTAGAAAACAGGAACTTTATTGTAAAGTTCTTTAAAAACTATATTGAAATTTTGTTCACTTCAAATTTCTATTTTGGACAATAAGATGCTTTCCCTCACGATAAAAGACAAAAAGACACACACTCTATTTATCCCTGTCTTTACCCTGAGAGAATGAAGGATAAAACACTTCAATTTCAAAATATGAAATACATAAAAGTCAGAGCAAAGAAAGCAAAGGTCAAATCAGAGAGAGAATGTGAGGTAATTAAGGGCAGAGTTACATTTCTCCAGCCTTACCAAGCAAAAATATAATTGTCAGTCCTGAAACATTTACATTTTAAAAAACATTATGTACAGTAAGAAATTTTATTAAATTTAACTTTCTTTTTATGCTAAAAACATAAAACTATTATAAACTAAATAATCGTAACATATTTAAAGAAACCTGATAGAGAAAAATATGACATTAATTTTTATATATTTTAACTTAGCTATTATTAAATTTCGAACAAAGTCCTATTTGTCAATTATACATACAGTTATTACACAGATTATAAAAGAAAAAAGTTTAACAAAAAAAATCAACCTATTTAATATTTGGAGTTACCATGCTAAAAACTAATTTACTTCTTAAGTATAAATTAAAGCACTTTTTTCCCCCAGATTTTACATATTTATGCATACAAGAGTAGGCCAGAGGCAGAGGGTAAGAGGATTCATCAGAGACAGAACAGGGAGAAGAACAGGCGAATATAATAAAATACACTGCTGAGGGCAAGACAGGAGAGGTCTGCTGTGCCATGCGGGAGACAGAACTCATACTGCAGTGGCTGACAATAGCTTGATAGTACTTAGACTTTAACCCCTGCACCACCAGGGATGCCCTTATTTAAAGAATTTTAATCAAGGTAATATGAAAGCAATTGGCCTACAATAAATAGTATTCTGGCTGTATGTTATTGTGATTAAGTAACAATATTCCCCAGATGCGTTCACTTCCTGGTGCTCTCTTCCATACATAAGTCATTTATGTTTGACTTCTGTAAATTTTCTCTTGTGAGGTATTCTACTTTGTCTTCCCAACCCACAGGGTACAAAGCCAGACTCAGTTAACATGGCCTCTCTGATATCTATCACAAGGCCAATCTTAAAGCACTTACTCAGTAATAACCTATAAAATGACTAAATTCCCACCCCCCCCAAAAATCAATAATTTAACAAATGAAATTATTAAAATAAAAAAGACCACATTTAAAAAACATTAATCAAAATATTAAAGGATAACACCTAAGGAAAAATCTCTACCATAAGACAAGACTTATTTAGCGCTCTATCCAGCACTTCATAAATGTTCCACTAATACAAATGATACACAAAAATCTGCTTCTTAAAAATTTATCAACACAAACATGTTTCAAAAATTTTTGGACTCCTGATTAATTCTGAGATAGAATACACCACAAATAACTATTAGTAAAACTCATCTAAAATTACTTCTAATGAAAATCACTATTTTAGTGGAATGTTGAAACATTTATTTGGTATGATAGCTATAGTAGAAAGCAATAAAAAGAAGGTAGAGAATCTAATGAAAGCAATCAATATTATAAATATCCAACAGTAAACAAGAAATCGAAATTAAAATTTTAATTATCAAAATTATAATACATATATACGCATAACACTACCTAATATGGACACAAAATTTCTAAATCCATGTATGTCTAATAAACACCACCCAAAATAGTATGATTATGACAGCAATAGCTTATAAAGGTGCCATCCCGAAATAGCTGACACAAAAATGTATATAATGTTTTGTTCTATTCTGCTCCTCAAAAGCGATATGACTAAGAATTCTGAGTTTGAAGTATGTCCAAATACATGTAAATTTATGTCTAATACTCATGAAATCTCTAGTTAATCATATAAAGCAAACAGGTAAGTGTGCAATATAATCAAACTATCTTCCTTCTATAAAATAAGGAGAATGTATTACAAATAATTTTCATCACTGTGTGATTGAGTACCTGTGAAAAATAAGATTATCATATACCTGTCTTTTGTTCCAGGATCCTGAGTTGTTCCAAGCTGGTAAAGAATATCAATTGTAGAGTCAGAAGAGAGTCCATTCAGTCTTCCAAAAAGTAAGGGGCTATTTAAATCTTGCAACAGAGAAATCAAAACAAAAAATTTGCTAAATAGGCAAACAGGAAGGGAAGAGATGCTCAATTTAATTTTAAATTATTTACAAAAATAATTCTTTTGAAAATCCCTACAAACAACAAAGTCTAAAAACAATGAAGCCATAACTGAACTTAATTTGAGACAGAATTCTTTGTAAATATCACAAAATTCAACACACAAGTCCTCTGCAGATAAGTACAAATTAAATAGCAAAGTTAATTGTCACCTGCAGGATCACTGCCTGATGCTGCACAGTTTCTCAGAAGAATGTCTATGAGCTTCAGGCCAATTCTAGTGGACTGCAGTCCTATCTTTACAAGCACAACCTCAATATTAGGGGAATGCATTCCACAGTACGGAGACATCAATAAGGCAGCACAAGTCTGTAGCAGATTAGCAGTAGGTGCAGCTGCACTTGCCATCATTCCTTCCAGATCACTTATGTGAGTAAGGCAATGATGTAATAACCGTAACCATCCAATGCTGAAATACACAACAGAAAAAGGCTTATATATATGATAAATTTAAGTTGCTCACATTTTTTCAGGAAAAAGATAAAATTTCCTCAAGATCTCAAGATTATCATGTTGTGTTTTATAAATAGCATAAATTCATATTTAAAAAATGTTTCAGGGGCCTCACACATGATGCAAGGGTTATTAAGTCTCAGCACTATCAAGCTCTCAGCAGCCACAGCAGCATGAGTTTGATCCCTGACCAAGGTGCTGACCCACATGGCAGAGCAGACCTCTACTGTCTCACCTGATGGCCCCCTCAGCAGTGTATTTCAGCAGATATACCTGTTCTGCTCTCTACTCTGACTCTAGTGAATCCTCTCAATCCCCTGTATCTCTGGCCTGTGCCCCAGTTCTTGTATGCATAAATAAATAAAAAAAGTTTTAGAATATTATAATATCATGAAAGTAGTAAACAAACAGTAGAGGGTCTCCCTGGTGGCAAAGGGGTTTAAGTTGCAGCAATATGAAGCTATCCATAGTCACTGTTGCACGAGTTTGATCCCTGGCCAAGGACATGACCCACATGGCACAACAGACCTCTCCTATCTTGCCCACTGCTTCCATCAGCAGAGTATTTCACTCAATCTGACTGTTTTTGCTCCCCCACTCTGTCTCTGGTGAATACACTCAACCCCCACATCTCTGGCCTACACCCCTACTCTTGTATGTATAATTTTCAAATCTATTGTAAAGATTTAAAAAAAAAACACATAATAACGTCCCCCATAACATAACAAAAATATTGCAGTACTAACAGCATTTAAGAACTGTGTGCTTGCTTTATATTTATACTGGCCAGGATATATATGTGTATACACATATAAATCAAATATGAACCGTGTAGAATCTAGATTTGCAAAACCATGAACTCATAGCAACTTGAGAATAAAGACGTTCTAAAAGTTGCTTCAAAAATTTTCAATAAAACCAATGCATAAAATTTGGAACCAACAAAGCAAACTTATGGATAAATTTAAACCCTTGTTAGGACAATTTTTATGATTTAAATCTAACTCTTCTACTGGCTAGCATTTAGGAATTTCCATAGAAGATTAAATGTCCAGCAATACAGATCATTGTTTATCTATAATAAATTTTGACAGACATTCAGAAATTCCTACATTAGACTGCAACCCAAAAAAGGTGAACTCACACCAAAATACACCACATTATGGATTCCATCCAAGTTCATTCACAATGAAATCCAATATAAATCAGTCTCAGGATTCTGCTTCTACAAAATAATTTTCTCTAAAATACACAAATATATTAGGGTATACTATCCATGTGTATGGATGGAACAAAGAACATCCTAAAAGCTACAAAGAGGAAAAAACCACAGAACAATTTCATTGTAAACTAAGAATGAGAACACATACCTTGTTTTGGATACCTGATCTTCAGATGGAAGAAAGGGATTATTAACTGTTGCTGAAGAAGTAGTACCAAAAGCAGTGAGGCCCAGTAACTTAATCTGTGAAAGACCTAATGTGCTGGCATCTCGTGGACGATGGAGTCTAAGGCAGACAGCAGAAGCTACTTCAGCTTTGACGAGCTGAATTTTTATGTAGGTCAGACCACTTGTGACAACAGGAGTAGACAAAGGTAACATATTTACCCCATCTGCACTGACTTCAACAGATACTGAGGATGGGCAGGCTGCAGAAAGAGATAATTCAACAATTACTAAAATAATACATGAACTAGATGCCATATTTTTATCTAATTATAAAATTAACTCTAAAAATCAAATCATATTCCATCACTAACTTTCACTATAACTGATTTTGGAGTTATATTCCAAAATAAATGTGAAATCCAAAATAAAATCAAAATCACACTTAAAAACATCACCCAAAAAAAAGTATAACTAAATATTTGAAATTTACATATACTTGATAGCCCCCAAGGGAGTGGGAAGAGGGAGGATACCAAAATATGCAATTATGATATTTTTTTCCTAACTTTACTCAGCATGATCACTGACAATATAGAACTATAATTTGATTAATGTATACGATTTACTGTTCAAAATAATTCAGAAAAGAATATAATTCTTTAAAAAGGTGCTTTCCCATCAACTCATTATTTGACCATGACCATACTGCACTGATTTTAAAGAGTTAAGAAATTGCTTTTGCCTCTAATTTGTTTCCCTTTCAAAATTTTACCAAACACCCAGACTTTTTTTTTTAATTTACTGTTGAAATTCAAGGAGGTAAAAAATAAATTACACCAAAATATTACAAAATTTAAAAATCACACTCAATTATCAAAATGTTACACTCAATTTATTCAAAATATCACAATAAAAAATCCTTGACAGATAAAATTATCTTACTGTGACAGAGGACAAATCTATGAAAATTTCACGTTATAGGTGAGGATTGAGGACTGGGCTAATAAAATTAATACTGTTATCTATAAGTGTATAAACAAACTCATTTGGACTTAATCCTATGACTTAATAAATGCAGGCGGAAAGAAAAGGCAGAGTAATATGTAACTAGAATACGTTTGTTTGGGTTTCATGAAACACTGTTTTTGTTTGAAGCAATATATGTGTCAATTCATTTGATGAGAAATGATCTGGTTAATATTAAATATACTAAAAACTTCAAAATTAAGCAATCTGGAATTGTATCTAAGTATATCCCACTTACTAAATATTTTTCTGATTTTTAATTGCTTCTATATTACAGTTTATTTTCATGATGCTTCTTTACAAAATTATTACTCACTAGCAAGAGATGCAAGATGAGGTTGGATATGAATCTCTTTAAGAAGCACTGCTGCCGGAAGATGTATGGTAAGGTCACACCAAGCCTCCTCTGGTAGAAAGATGTAGGACCAGGCAGCAGAGCGAGCTCTTCTATGGGGTGGTGTAGCCTGTAAAAGCACCTCAGCTGGTTGAGCAGTAGGACTGCTAGAGGTGATCGTACCTATAAAAGATATTTTAAATAATATAAAAACCGAATAAAGCATCAGAACTACTTAAACCATAATTAAACTAGAAAACTACAAGTGTGAGCGTCTGCTGTTACAAACCTATTCAGCAAGCACAACAAGATTTGTCACAATATTTACAAAGAATCAAGACATCCAGTTAAGAAATAATGGGGACAAATTCATAATTAACTGCTGCCTAATTTTTTATATTCAAATGAAAATAAAGTACTAAAACACAAATATAGCACAGTAATTCTCAAGTGATTTAAGTAGAAAACAATGTCTAATATAGAGTCCTCAATAATTCTTTAATAATTTAAGTAGAAAGTAATGTCTAATACATCCATCAACTTAGCAACAATTACCTTTATTCTAATTTGTAACGTTCATTAGTTAAAAATAGGAAAAAATAGGGCCTTCCTGGTGGCGCAGTGGGTTAAGCAACGCACTATGAAGCAAACCACAGTCACTGCAACACGAGTTCGATCCCTGCTGCGGTCAAGGGGCGGGACACACATGGCGTAGCAGACCTCCTGCCTAGCCGCTTCTCCCATCAGCAGTCTGTTAGTCTGACTATTCTGCTCCCTACTCTGTCTCTGGTGGATCCTCTCACTGCCCTGGACTCTGGCCTGTACCCCAGCTCTTGTATGCATAATTAAATCAATCTTAAAAAAAAAATTGGAAAAAGTACAAAAATAAATTATGTAGACTGGAAAAAAGAATATTTATCTAACTGAAGTTTTATTAAGAAGACAGTATCATTCAAAAATAAGGAAATTCTATGTGGACTACACACACACAGAAAACATTATTAGAAAAATAAATTAAAAATTAAAACTTAAAAAAAAAAAGGAAAAAGTCCTTAAAAAGTGATTGACAGGCCTCCCTGGCGGCGCAGTGGGTTAAGCAACAAACTATGAAGCAAACCGAAGCCACTGCAGCCCGAGTTCAATCCCTGCTGCCGGCCAAGGCAGGGACCCACATGGTATGGCAGACCTTTCCTGCCTTGCCCGCTGCTCCCCTCAGCAGTGTACTTCCGTTGATCTGCCTGTTCTGCTCCCCGCTCTCTGTGGTGAATCCTCTCACCACCCCCCACACCTCTGGCCTGTACCCCAGTGCTTGTATGCATAAATAAATAAATCTTTAAAAAAAAAAAGTGATTGACATTGGGTCTCCCTGGCGGTGCAGCAGGTTGAGGGTCACACTGTGAAGCATCTGCGACACAGCAGCAAAAATTTGATCCCTAGCCAGGGAGGGGATCCGCGTGGCAGGGCAGACCCTCTCCTGCCTTGCCCACTGCTCCCCTCAGCAGTGTCTTTAAGTCGATCTGCTTGTTCTGCTCCCCACTCTTGTCTCTGGTGAATCTGCTCAAACGCACGCACACACACGCACACACACACAAACTCCCCTCTGGTCTGTACCCCTGTTCTCTTTTGCATAAATATTTTTTTTAAATTGACATTTACAGTAAAAATTGCCTTCAGAATTTCCTCTTTTATTAATTTCATAAATTGCATTTCTAATTAAAAATCAGAAATAAAAACAAACTTGACTATAAAAGAACTAGGAAAAACTTGTTTCTTCTCAGAATGTTTCAAATACTACTGCCTTTAAAGTTGTTTGTAATTAAAATATAACATGATGAACTGATTTTGACAACTATTTTTATTCCATACAACTAATAAACTATATAAATTCATACTAATAGCTCTTACCCAAGGGAGCAAAGTTATGGATTCCTTCTGCATTGTCAGGCTCAGAAGCTAGTATTCTTGTTTTCAAAGTGCTGTCAACAGCTTTATTTGGACCAGAGTCAAGAAATTTCATAATAGTTGATACCATACTTCTTGCAGTGTTTACAATAGCCCTTGTACTAGTAACCATGTTGTTGCAAATAAGCTGAACACCACCTAAATTTGCAAAAAATTCAAAATGAAAAATATCTTTAGATAGACATAATAAATTTTCGAACTATAAAATTGAGAATACAGCACACTATTAAATGATTACAATTATGACTGTTTTGGAATTTTGTCTTACCCATATCGTGGAATGCTTTCAAGGCATCACTAGTATCCAGGACTCTCAAAATAAACCACAATAAGGGTTCAGATAACTGGCAAGTAGCAAGAGAGCCCTAAAAAATATATGCATGTATATTTTAATTATGTATGATAACTCTTTACAGGAGTCAACTAAATTTCTTGTTGAATGTCATAGTCTATCACAGTTAAATGTTTTAAAAAACAGCTTATCACAATAAATCACTAAATATAAAACACATGTCAAAATACATAAAAACTCTTACCTGAGTCAGAAAAGTTAAGTGGCTTCTCTGAACTCAGATTAATTTTTAAAGAAACTATCTTTATCTACTATCACTTTCTACCTTAACAGTGCATTTATTTTGTTTTTCACTAGACACTCATCTCATTTAAAAAATGACCATCTCAAATTGTATCTTCTAATGAATATATAAATACTTACAAACAACAAATACTTAAGAAAAAGATTCCTCAGAAATTATGTTTTAAAATCTACATACAAAAAATTACAAATGGACTAGAAGTTAAAATAGCAGATTCCCATACATTTTCAAAGAGAAAATACAAAAAGTTATAATAATCTATTTTTCTTTTAGTTACCCATATCCCTTTTAACTAAAGGAAAACAACCTCAGCTGGAAAAAATTACATTACCAAAATAACATCAATGGAGAATATTTTTTATTCAACTATTATACTATTAGATTAAATACCTATTTCTCAAGAAAATGACCTAAAATTTTAAATACTTTATCCTTAAATCATTGCAGTGATTCTAAAAGTATCACGTTCTAACTGGGTGGTCCCCGGAAAAGGGGGAAGTTCCAGAATCCTGGTTCTGCCCTAAGTGGGTAGAGCTGAGCAGGGGTAAGAATGTATTGAAGAGAGGAGAGAAGAGGACAGAAGCAAGGGAGAAAGAAGGAGGCAGTATGGAGAGCAGCAAGGAGGCTTGGCTTGGAGGAGGCACGTGGAGCAGAGGGACATGTAAAGAAACTGCGCTTGCCTTTTGGTCTTGAACTGGTTAGAACAGATGTGGGTGAGAGACCTGTGGGGAGGTTAACAATGGCAGCTTTTATCTTAGTTTTAATTGTGCTCTTTTCCTCACAGATTTGTCTGACTCTTTCTGACCCTTTTCTACGGGTCTCTACTGACAGGTCGTTTAGATGTGTGGCAGGCTTTTGGGCCTTGCGTTGGGCCAATCCTATTTGGTTGGACTTTTACCCTCAAAGAGATGGGTAACTCTGGATGCTTGACTTAGTAACTATATGCTTGTCCTTTCTGTAATGTACCCTAATTGTATTAAAGTTCCTTTCCATTAAAGGTCTTATATGTTTGTCTTAATGGGGAGGATGGCAAAACCCATTTAGAGAGGGCAGGTTTGGGGGTTCTGGGTGCCCCTCTCCCTGCCCTATAACAACTTCAAGGAAACTTTACTCCCCAACGTCTACTAATAATCTATGGTTTTAACCTACTACAGCTGCTTATTTTCTGATATTTAATACGAATACCCCATCTCTGTCCTACATATAATTCTCTACTCGATTGCTAGAAAGCAGTTAAAATTACTGCAATTGTTGCTAGTTTGAACTTACTTGTCTACCCATATATCCACAGGCCATGTAGGTTAAAATTGGCTGGAGCATCATGTGGACTGTAGAAGATTTTTTACTAAGGGTTGTCAGTATGGTAAATAATCCATCTCCAACTGATATCGCATCTAGTCCACCATGAAAGTTTTCATGTTTAGTGAGATGTAATCCACTTGCCCCTAGTTCAAATAAAAAGATTGCATATTTTTAAAGTGTAGACTTAAAGCCATTATTAAAAGTAAGAGACTTAAGAGCCATTTTTCCTCCAAAACCACTGAAACAATAGGTAAGTTATAGACATTAGCTATATAGGTAACCTGAACTTTTCAAAAGCTCATGTGGCTCCACTTCACTTTTATGAAAATATCTACATTAGCACCTGTTTTCACTAACAAAAAGAAACCTGTAGAAGGTATTCACTTTTAAATGAAAGGGTAAAAAGCAAAAATAGCATTTAGTGCTTGATCAAAATAGCTTTTAGTCAGAGTGGTACCACGAAGTTCCTTTCTTGGGCAGTACTTTTTTACAGGCTACATAGTTATTATGCCTACTTTTAATGAATGGCAGTGTTATTTTTAAGGTTTATGTGTTACTTGACTTAATATGTAGGCTATTTTGTGGGTCCAGGAAAGCGCAAAAATTTTCCATATAAAAAATGGCAACTGCTTCTTTGCTTTACAACATTTCAGCCTTTGAAAGGTTTCACAGGAACACTCTTCTTAAGGATAGTGAGCAAAACCAGATATACATATACCTACAGATTAAAAGCATCATAATAATCGGTAGAGCATGTTTTATAAATACCTTTATTACTGCTAACAATTAAAAGAAGTCATGCTATTATGTAATCAGGAAATACCAGGCTACATAACAAGAAGTTTAAAAAAAAAGTGATATTCTGTAACTGTACTTCCCCTAAGCTCTACACACACACACACACACACCACACACACACACACACAGGAAAAATGACTTTGTCCCCCTTATAGAAATAGCAACAAAGAGAAATGTATCAGGAACAGACTTTGTCACAATTTACAGTTCAATTATTTTAAAAAGAACACAACACTTTAAAAATTCATACAAAATTTCTTATTTCAATTTCACTACTGGTTGATGTAGTCATATAAAAGTTTTCTAATCAATTTCATGCTTCTATAAAGCATGTTCAGTGTAAAATAGCTTTATTTATAGTGAGGTTAAAAAAAATAAATCTATATATTGCTGAAGGAAAAAGACAAAGTACCAAACTCAAGTAAAAAACAAGTAAAATATTAACTTTCTTAATACCTACCGATTATCATTGCCATGGCACTGCTATTACACAGGCCCAGAGCAGACAAAATCTGGCTCATGATCTGTTGGTTGGCTAATACCAAGTCAGCAACATATGCAGGTGATCCTTGAACACTACTACTGCATCCATTAACATCTTTGCCCCCTGAGACTTTTTCTTCATCTGAAACACTGTCTGTTGTATTGGCAGTTGCAGACACTCTTGCACTATATTCTCTATTGCCTGAAAGAGGCAACTGAACTAAAATGTTGACCAGTTTTAACAAATCAAACATGAGTTGATCTCTTGTCATTTCGCCACAAACTGCTTTTGCATCACCTGGACGAATGAGGTTGGCAAAGAGTCCCCCAAAACATGCTCGAGCACCCACTGAGCTATCTGATCCACTTCGAGACATGACTTTGTCTGAGCAAGTAATATAGTGGTGCACTAAAAAGGTGACAGACTCAATTACTGCAGAAATAGTACTAACTGAAACAACTTCAAAATTCTGCTCCAGAGTGAATTCTAAGAGCTTTACTTGGGCATCAAGAGGTCCTTGGCCAGTCTGGAAAGCACCCCTACAGGAAAAAAAAAAAAAGAGAGAGAGAGAGAGAAGATCATAGACTAAACAGTATCAACTCTTGTTATTCACTATTACATCTTGTAGCAAACGGTGTCCATTTCTTCTTGATTCCTTATTATTCCTCCATTTTATACAAAAATCAAAAATTACTTCCCTTCCAAATAAAAAACAAAATGACAGGTAAATCAAAGAGATGACTCTGAATCTACAACATTTAAGTATCACAAAGCACTCCTCATAACAGAAAGACCTCTGATTTGCCACATCTTCATGTGTCACTGATTTTCATTTTCAGAAATTAGGATCCAATCAATAATTTTTATGCATCAAACTGAATGATTTCAAGTTCTGCTTATACCTAAAATATAGAGCAGTGGAAAGATCATACCTCAACTAACATGAAAAAGCCAAATTAACTATAAAGTTGTCACTTTTCTGAACCTATTAAAGAGCTGAGATCAAGGGTAATCAAAAAGTCTGAAATCCATGAAAAGACAGTAGATAAACACTGGCTTTCCTGTGAATTGGGGAAGAGAAGATGCTGGCAACACAAACATGCTAATAATTCAGCTAAAATATGTAACGAATTGCTAGATGCTAGGTATCCAAGGGTGGTAACATAGAACTCTCGGAATTAAAACCTGTCCACAGATACTCTCCCTCATAATCACCATTACATACCTTGTCCTATAAATGAATTCCATTTGACTATCCCTGAATTACTACTTGATAACAAGTCAGTATAAACAATTTATTACAAATTTTTAACCAAGTTGAACACAAGTGTGGGTAATTTGCAAACCTAGGACTTAGAAATTTCCCCCTGAAGTGAGGGCAGCATTATGATACTGAGCACATAAACCAGTGAATCAAATACTAAATACAGGAAGTACCAGAAAAGCATTTAATTGTAGGACACCAGTTGGTAGCATAACCAGAGAATTGGGGTTGTAAAAAAACACCACGCATGAGGTGTTAGAGAAAAGAGCACTCAAATAGTATGAGCCCTAATGGTAGTTCTAATTCTAGCTGTATTTCAGAACAATTTAAACAGTTTCAAAGTAAATTCTATATAAAAGGTTTATAGTGACTAATCTATGAAACCAGTTAACAGCAAGCAGAGATCTGACATACTTTATTCCTTTCATAATGCAGGGTTCAGGGACATGGTAGAGACATACTGAAATTGTGACAATGAAGAAATTTTAAAAATCCCTAATTTCTACTATTCACTGCTTGTTTTTTCTTATATAAATATGGGGGGAAAATGCTGAGGAAGAGTTTATTAAAAAGATTACACACTACCTCTACATTAGTAATGTATATGCATACATTCAAATTTACCTTTCTGTTGACAGTATATGAATTAGTTTGAGCAAAAATTCACTGAATATCTGAGGACAGGTTGAAGAAAGATGCACTTGTAATCGGGTAAGAAATTCTTGCATAGCTTGTGTGGCTGTTGGACCAACCTGAAGAGAAATAAAACTTCACTAAAAATTGTTTACTGGTATCATTCAGATTTTTTCTTTTAAAAAAAATAAAGTGTTAGGTCAAGCACTAAAGTTAAAACTTTTCATCCAAAAAACAAAAATACTATAATGATAGGAAACCAATAAATTTCTTAGGTGTTGATATATTTGCTTTATATTGAAAATTAGAGATTCTAGTGTCAATTTTCAATTATGGTTTACAACATCTTATCTTAGGTTTAAATTAATTAATACCAAAAGAAATTTGTCTGAAGTACACAAGAAATATCTTCGTAACACTTTCAAATACAGAATTTTTCACTGATTTTCAGACAATCTTATTTATTAACTTTTCTAATATAGAACAAAAGAAGTTAGACAGACAGATTAAGAGATCCACAACAAAATCAATACTTGTAAAGAGTAGAAGAGCAGCACTAAAGGAAATGGGAGGTGGAGAGAGAGCTTTTAAAAAAAAAAAACCCATACCAATTCATATTAAACTACTTCTCCAAATTTCTGAATCATCAATGAAAGAATAACTGAGAATCACATAACTATGGTTATGTTTAAAATATCTGTTAACCATTCTACGTATTATTTGATCCTAATTTGATGATAAAACTGCAGGGTAGAAAATCAAAATGCAGTTTAATTCTTGTTATTGTTTGCTAAACAAAATACCGAATAATATAAAATGATCAAATAAGTGAATTGTCATCCTTGAGTATAGAAGTCATGAAACATGGTATTTTATTAACCTGGGTTTTTTTTAACTATTTTAATTCCAAATTTACTGAATTGCTTCCCTGACATTTAGTTTTTATTCAGAATGTTTTAAGTCATCCAAAATTAATAACAAAAGTATATTTATATAAAAATACAAAAGAAACTAATTACCTTTTATAATTCAGTTTCAGTAAAGTTATTATTACATAGCATTCAAAATATTATATTCCAGTGACACACAAGTTATCATTCAATAATTCAGCAATGAAAAGTTTACATATTTAGTACATTAAGCATTTCTTTAAAGATATAACATTTATTAAATAGTCTTGGTCTACCACAAGTTTCAGTTTTCAAAGTTGTATTACCTGTGGACTGTGTTGATTTGTTCCATGTGGACTGGTACCAGAAAGAAATTTCACTAACACATGAATCAGGTTTGGATCTGAAACCAACAGATGGGCAGTACTCTCTTGAGTTCCAATGGCACTGCTGGAACCAGCTATAAAAATTTTAAAAAAAGAGAAGCTCTTAGCAAGTGGCGCCTGGGTCAGTGAAATCCAGTATTTAAAACACTGTTTAGTTTCAAGGAAAACTATTTATTCCTGGGAGTTAGTTTATTAAAAGATTCGGAGTCTCCACTGTACTGACTAAGACTCATTATTTTTACACTGATCTAGCAGAGATCTCCCAACTCTCTCCTAACACAACTGTGAAAAATAGATAGTTAATATGCATCTTAATGAGTAAACAAACTGGAAAATAAAAATGCTTACTGTCTTTTTGGTGAGCCTATTTTAACTAATTATTGCTCCCTTCCAAAAATAATGAGACATCTACTTTACAGGTAAATTTTAACCCAACTTTCTGAGATAAATTCATGAATAGTCAATTATTTATTTTTTTACATTATTAGTTGAAAAAAGAAAGTACACTGTTAATTGATATACATGCCAACACCACCAGTTTCTAACTGACGGAAATAGCCTTTTAGAGAAATCTACCTTAAGTATCAAAGAGTGATGCTTTTGATCCCATTTTTGTGAAATAAATTTCAAATGAAACAATTATGATGTTAGTGATTTAAATTACTATACTTACCAGTGTAACAGAGCTCTCTATGTAACAAAATTAACCCCAAATAGAATAGGGATGAGATCTAACAATTGTTGTCATAATGACAAAATGAATATTTCAATTCACAAATGGTTAGTACTTACACTACAGTATGAATTTTCATCCCCATATCACAACAATGATAAAAATTCAATAAATAAATATGAAAAGCAAAACCAACAATATAAGATTATCTGTATAAGATTATCTTACTAAACGTGGGAACCATAAAAATAATAAAAAAAGCACTAAATGTTTAGGTCTAAGAAGGTTATGAATTTACTATCTCTAGTAAAAATGAAAATAAAGTGGAGGTAAATGATGAAACTAGAATCTGAAAAAAGGAATTCCTCTCAATGAATATAGCTTTTATTGTGGGAAACAAAAACCCAGATATCTAGTCATATATTCATTAGTACTACAATGAACAAGTCATTTTTATTGCAAAGGTATCTTTAAAAGAATAATAAACCAATATAAAATACTGATTAACAGTAAATTTATTCACTTGTACTCTACTATAAGCAATTACTATATATGATTTGAACATAGGATGGTAAGATAACTTAGAATATTTACATTATCAGAGTAAAGAAGCACAAAAGATTATTCGGAAGAGACATATTTAAATAAGGAATTCAATCATTTTCATAAACATATCACATGTGGAAAAAAACTTTTCTTGGAGACTGACAGATTATAAAGTATATAACACAGGTTTAAAGGGAAAACAGATTCTATAGGAATTAAATTTTGAACTTACGATTAAGCTGCATGTTTGTCATGAGTGTTAGACTATGAAGCACAAGGCACCATGTCCGGAGCAAAGTATTTGGGTACCAAGCTAGCACTGTGAGAAAGCTAGTTATTGATGCTATGAGAAAAAGAAAGAGGGAAAATGTTTTTACTCAGAATACCAAATGTTTACAAAGAATTAAAAAACAAAAAGAATTTTCTGAAAAGTGACATTGTTTCTTTAAATCAACTTGCAATCTAGTATCCTCAAAACAAATTAAACAAGTTCCCCAATAAATAAAGCATGAAAAGTAACATTTTATAGATACTCTTAAAGTCAATACATGACACACAGAATTACACATCACTACTATAAAACTGTTTCTTTTTCAAATCCTTACAATTTACAAACTGAAAAAAGGGCATAGAAGAGACAATTCAAAATCATTGCAACTTTACATCAAAAGCACAAACTAAAACAATAATTAGGCACTTGCAAGATTGGTGTAAGAAGCACTTCTGGCAGTTTGAGAAACCAAAGTTTTACGCAAAATTCACACATATAACACTTTTCAGATTGTGTTCTAAAAGTAATCTTTAAAAAACAATTTCTTTTGGCACACAGGCATATAAAAATACAGACCACAGAATAAGTTTTCTCTTTTCTTTCATCCTACTTAAGTCAGTGAGTAAAAATTTCCAATAAAACCCTATACCCTTAATTATTAAGTACTTATTCCCATAGTCATTACCTTTCTAGTTTTCTAGTTTATTATTTATGCTACATTAACAATTTGCTTTCTAATAAATATTACCTTGATTTAATGAAATGACAGGTATTCGATTAGCATTATATAAAAAAATGTCTGCCCCATTCTCTTTGTTTCCAGATGAGCTAGAATTCAGACTCAATGTGAGCCACAACTGGAGAAGTGATTCCAACTGGAAAAGAATGAAAACAAGAAAAAAATTTACCTATCATATTAAGTACCACTTAAATTAAAATGTATGAATCTTACGAGTAAATGATTTTTCTAATACATTCTTTGGTTACTTCAATAAGCTAACACATCTTAAAATTCTTGATGAAACAAAATTTAACTGAATTAAAATTCACCTAATACAACTGCTTTTCTAAATTAAAACAAGTGATTCAAGTCTTTAAATACAAGTACAAATAAAATATGTCGCAGTAAAGCTTAAAATCAAAAAATTATAAATGAGCTTTCACTGAGGAGTTGTGGTAATTAAAGTGTATTCAATTTTTTCCATCTGAGTATAAAGGAAGAACTCATCCCTGCAACAATGACTAAAATTACTCCATTTATCCTGAAGTCATACCTGAACATGATGGACTTGAAGCATGGAAAAAAGTTTGTTGAAACAAACATTTAACATCGGGACAGATGATAACTGTATAATAAGTTGGTTGGATTGGCTCCCTGCTTGTAAACCCCCTAGAAGTGAATCATCTGTTCCAGTGGGAGACTGAGATACTGAAAATTAAACACAAAGTATCAGGAGAAAGGTTAACTAGTAATAAGTATAGGTAACTGAACATCCTTTTTTCTTTCAATTTAAAACTGCATTCTTAAGAATTGGTCATTGTTATTTGAGAATTTAACAGCATTACTTGAAAGTAAAAAGACAATCACCAAAGAGAGAAACTCCCAAATACATGGAATGTGAATGCCAAACAAAATGCCAAAAAATCTCTAGCAATTTTTTCCAATTTATGAGAAAAGGCAGAGAAAGAAGAATCCTAAGTAATTCTTAAAAAGGTAATTCTGGAATAATCTAGATCATAGTCCACTTATTCTTAACTTTCACTACAAAATAACGTGGGAAGCTTTAGAATATTCTGATAAGATCACACCCCAAACTATAATGTTGTATTATAATAAAGGGTTAGACACAACTCCATGCACAACAAACAAAAGATAGACTTAAGAGAAGCAGATACAAATGAGAGGGCAATCTTTTAAAAAATTGGATAAAACAAATTTCCAGTGAAGAAAAGGGCTAGTGTATGTAATATTGTGAATGCAGACCTGATAAGATGGGATCCTGTATTTCTGAATTGTGTACAGTGTTATAAACCAATGTACCCTGAACATTAAAAAAGAAAACTAATACATAATTAAAATTGAGAAATTATTGACATTGAAATATGAGAACTCCATTAAAAAAGAATCAATATAACCTAAATATATTCTACACACAATGACTTCTTTCAAAAAGCCATTTCAGGCAGTATTTAGTTGTCTAGGGTCATCAAGTGTATGACCTAACAAAAGGGAACCCCTACATTACACAATATCAGTGTACAATATCAGTGTACAATACTAAGATTATAAAAAATTAGACAATTCTTACAGTTTTTCTCCCTTTTTAATACCTCCTAAAGCAAGAAATAATTGAGAGCTGCAAACTGAAAAAAGTCTATTGAACATGAAAATCTAAAAATATGGAATTTTCTAATATAAACTCTCCTTCATATGAAGACATAACACTCTTCTTAGTTTCTAATTACAGCTGACCCTTGCACAATCTGCATGGATCCATATATATATGTAGTTTTTAGAGTAGTACCCACCAAGCCTTTATTCACTTGGTGCAGAGAAGGTGAGGCACTGTGTATATTTAGGAAAAATAAGTGCAATCTGTGTCTTTGAGAAGGCTGCTTAACCATACTCATGTGACAGAAGGAGATCACCCAAGACTAGTAGAGTACATCAAGAGTCAGCAAATAGGGCCTTTCTGGGGGCACAAGGGGTTCAGCGCCACACTAAGAGGCTTCCTCAGCCACTGCAGTGTGAGTTCGATCCCAGGCTAGGGAGGGGACACACACGGCACAGCAGACCTCTCCTGCCTCACCTGCTGCTCCCCTCAGCAGTGTATTTTGGCCCATCTGCCTGTTCTGCTCCCCACTCTGTCTCTGGTGAATCTGCTCACCCCCGCAACACCTCTGGCCTGTACCCCAGTTCTTGTATGCATAAATAAATAAAAGAATCTTTAAAAAAAAGTCAGCAAATCCATGGCCTGATAATCAGTCTAGCAGATTGCCCAACTAACACATTACTCATTCCTTTGCATTTTTTTATGGCTGTTTTACTGCTATACAGTCAGAGTTACAGCACAATCCACAGGGCCAGAAAGTCTTTGTTATATAACATTTGCCTTTCTTTGTTGCAGATAATTAGGTAGTAAATTCTTTTAATTCTGCAGTTCAATTACGTCGACTTTGTTGTCACACTAACATATTTTCCAGCAGTCTTTTAGGATGATAAAGATGTTAATTCCACTTTATCATTACTTAGGGTATGATGCAATCAACTCCCTGACAGCTAGGTAAGCAAAGTTTACCATGACTTTCATCAACTTCACAATTCCACAAGAATAAAAACTTAGACTGAGGTACTTTGTTCCCCCTTCAATCTCCTGATCTGTTAATTCTTGGTCTCATTTTCAACTTGTTAGTAACTTAGCAAAGGAAAGGTACCACATATATTTAACTCACTTACACTCACACCAGACACATTTAAAAATATATCCTTGATAACTACATCTGAAATTAATCAATAGATAAATCATTCATGTCTATACTCTCAGGATGGTAATTTTACTCACATGTAGGAGACGTATTTGTTAATGCCTGTAAAATAGAATCTGCTTCCAAGGTAGACATCATTTTCAACATAAGTTCTGCTTGCTGCTCAAGTCCAACTTCCAGGCGAGCATCTAAGGCTATAAAAATTAATATAAGGGGGGAAAAAGCTATTTGATAATTATTACACATTCCCATTGCCTACAATGAAATAGTGATATCTAAACCTAGAGAATGAAGAGAATGGCTTCATGAAAGCACAGTATAGAATGGGCGATCAGGGATAGCAGGTAATAACATACATTTTATCTTTAAAAGTAAAGGAGATCCTCAAAGGAGGATCTGGTATGAGTGATAGTTTCGATATGAGTGATAGTTTATATTGAGTAGTATATCAAACAAGTGAAGTTATGGCAATGAAAGCAAGTAAATAAAAGATAATGAGAACCAGGTTCCTCATAATCAGAGAAAACAGACACAAAAACAGAAAGGGAGAATACTAAAATGATTAGTTTACAAATAGTTGCACAGATATGAACTCATATTTTCTAAACAGACAGACATATAAACAAGTATGTATAGATATAAATCAGTCCCTGCATGCACAGGCGCGCACACACACTCTTTGCCTAGATTTGTCCACCAAGAGTATAGAAATAGCGACAAGTATATCTAGCAGCCAAATCTTGAGTTTTAAAATCACATTCCTACACAAAACTGTTTGAAATATGCTTTACTTTGTAGAAATAGCTGAATGCCAGTCTGGAGAAGAAATGTAAAAAATGAGCCAAACGATAAGTAAGACAGACAATAAACAAGTGCTCAAAGGAAGAGGAAGGCAAATCAAAACAGCAGAGACCAAGTAGAGGAGATCCCAGTGGTGAAATCTGGCAGAATTTGAACACTAAAATTAAAGATGATACCACTGTAAATGAACTTAATGCAAAGAACCAAATGCTTAAAAAGTTAAAATGGTAAATCTTACGTTAATTAATTTTACCTCAATAGAAACAAAAAATGATTTTAATAAATTATATCCTACTCTGGGGGAAAAAAAAAACAGGACATCATGGGTTTGTTCAAAAAGAAATACTAATTATTTTTTTCAGACATTAATAATCTCCAAATGTTACTCCTCTACCCAACACACACCAAATTTATTAATAAAAGTTTTTAATTGAGAAGATTGACAGATACCTCTTTAACAAGAAATTCAAGTTAAAACCACCAATGGAGGGACAAAAAAAAAGTAATTGTAATAAAGTAAAAATCAAAATCAACAAACAACTATAAACCAGAGACAATCTACAGGGGGAGAGGAAGGAGCAGGATCAAAACAGGGGTGGCCAGAGCACAAGGGACTATGGTGATGGTACACAGGAGTATTGGTGGTGGGAATTTCACAGGGACTATACAAAAGAAAAGAAAACATACACTGTATAAAAATGAAGAATGATGTAAAAATATATTTTAAAAAAGTCAATAGCCACCTAATAGGATGCAGTAAGAACATAAACATTACACTTCTGTGACATTTCTGATATAAGATGCCTGCCCATTTTCATGTAGAAATAGCATACAAACTTAAATTGAAAGACAGTCTACAAAACACCTCCAATCTTCAAGAGCATCAAAGTCCTGAAAGCTAATGCTGAGGAACTCTGGCAGACAGAATGTGACTGAGGAGAAATGAGAACTAAATGCAATTCATGATTTTGTAATGGATCCTTGTGCATAAAGAACACTGGATACAACTGCTGAGGCCTGAATGGGAATCTGAGTGTTTGTCATTATGCTAGTTTCCTGATTTTGATGAAATGTGCTTCTTGTCGGCTTTATGTACAATAATGTTCTAGTTTGTAAAACAAAACAAAAGCTTAGCATTAAATCAGCAACTTAACTCTCAAATGGTTCAGGAAAATAGAGTCTTTTGGTTGTACTTGCAACTTTTCAATAAATATGATTGTTTCAAATATACGGGGAAAAATAAGGGCTTAGATACTCTACATAACTAGATGTGCAAAATAGTATTCAGTAAGTTTTCATTCTGTTTACAAATAAAATACAAGTCTATTAATAACAACAAAAAGAAAGTAAAATTAATTGAAATTGCTGGCAATTCCACATAATTCACAAACCTATTTTACTAGCTAGAATTTTGAGAAATTAAAGATAGACCACAAATGGAAGCTCTTCCAAACTGAACAACAGACATATAGCTCTGCACAACGGTGATACAATCCTAACACACATTTGGGTTCAGTTTCTCAAGGGATAAAGCATACGTAAATTTAGAACTTGTTTTAAGAATACCATATACTTTGAATTGCAAATACACACTTACCCTGAGATACTGAAACACTAACTGTCTGTGATCCATTCTTCTCTGTGTTTGCTGGTGGCTTTGCCACAGGAATTCCAAGACCTCCAATGTAAGGGTTGTAATTGTACGTGCCATAATCAGCACCCCAATAGTCATACCACGTACTGCTTATGGGCTTAAAAGAATGGGAGAAAATTATGGTTTATTTTTGCTTCATCACTAAGAATGACATATTATTTACATGATCTAAAAATTAAACAGGGCCACAAAATAAACATCCTTCCCAACCTATAAATTCCCAAGACATACTTTTAATGCTGTAGAAATAGTAATAGCCAATAGTTTTCATTTTATACCAAACTCTAGAGAATATTTTAGAATTTAGCAGTTAAATAGCATCCTTAACTAGTGGTATGTTTTAATGTTACTCCACTGATATTATAAAAACTATTATAGTATAGCTAACAATTTGATACATTTTAAATAAGTTGAACAATGGATTGCATTTGGTGATAAATATACTTTCCTCATTAGCTAATTAATAAGCCAAAGTATAAGATGAATTACCTTAAAAACTTTGGCTGCCAGAGGATCCTTTTCCAAATCAATATCTAAAGGATCAATGTCAACTTCCATTAGATCTTGAAGTAGCTCGAGATCAATTTCTTTATCCTTTTCCAAAGAGGATAGAGGAGGTGCACCTACAAATAATTGGAAATAATATTACTGGTGGAGTACTTCACATAAAATTTAACATATTGGTTTTATTTGTAGGCAAAGGTATTCACATGCACATCATGTTTTATTGATATAAATATCTTTACTTTTTACATTTAACAATTAAGTATTAATAAGGAAACAAATATATTACTCTATAGCATACAATTAAAAACACCAAGGTCTTAATATTTGGTCTCCAAGGGGAAAAGACCATGAGATCATTCCTTGTAAGTTGCATACATTTTACAATTAAAAATAATCATTAACCATTTCTAAAATAATACTGATTTTATTACCTCCAATATATAAATTCACTACACCAAATATTATAGGAAATGATATCTATTATTAAATGAAAAACAAAGTTTTAAGACTGCTATTTGCCTTCTCTTTCTATTATGAATTAGAAATTATTTTGCTCTTATCACCATTTTTTAACCAGCGTTCTACAACATGCAAAACTTAAACCTTCCCATCATTCCCACCCTTTTATTCAACATATATTTATAGAAGTCTAGCAAATGTAAATCTGTAACTAGGGTTTGAGCATATGAAGATTAATAAATATCTACCCTCCAATAAACTACCAGAGGATACAGTGGTGGTATAGTAATTGAACCAATAGAAGTTTTAGAAGAAACAATCATGAGTGTTATGGCAAAATCTCCAAAGCTGATAACAGTGATTTAAAAAGTTTCTTAGCAGAGAGAATGCTTTACATGACTCTTAATTAAACAGTTCATCTGTAACTAACAAAAGGAAGTCTATTTTAGATAAAGAAAATATTTGGTAAGAAAGATAAAAGCATAAGAACCTAAGATAAATGGTTGAAATGAGGATTTCAATAGACATATGCAGGGTAGTAAATAAAACAGACTTAAAAAGCAAGGATGTATGCCACAAAAGTCTAAAGATGTAAATGTAACTTTTAAAAAGGAAGAAAACCACAGACCGCACCCAAAAAACAAAAAATTCTTTAAGAACAAGAGCCTTTGCTACACTGCATATCATATAACTTTCAACATAAGTGGTATTTTCTTCAACCAGATAGTAAATCATAACATATAAAAATAACTGGAGCATTATGAAAGGATAGCATTTTATTACAGTGAGCATTCACTCAATGAGACCATCAAACTGAATATATTTAACATAAAAATAATTGGTATGTTTCTGAGGCCAAAGACCTAACAAGAATACATGAAAATAATATTCTTAATATTGAAACACATTCATTTAGATAAAATGTTAAAAGGATATTTTAAATAAAACATAATTCAACAAATGTACCAGTTATATCATGTGCCAATGGTTCATCTATAGTTTCCAGTAACTGAACAGAAGTTTGCTGAAGAGAGTCATCAGAATCACCAGCTGTTGCACCTACATCATCACCCACTGTTCCTTCCTCCATGGCTTCTGCAGCTACTGGAGCCAGCAATTCTCCTATATATATAGATAGATAGATATATAAAATTAGACAAACCCCCCTTAATAATTATTTGTAAACAGATATTTAAAACATTTTTCACATATGCTCTATTAAACATATTAGATACTAGGACAAATGAATCCTCACCTACGTAAGAAAATCCTCGGATTCACTGCATTACTATCAAATGCTAAAGACAAGTTAAAATAAAATGTGTGTTATGAAACATTGCTATAAGTACTTTACACACATTAACTCACTTATTTATCAAAGTAACTTTAGAAAGAATGTATCTGTATTATTCTTACATTGCAGATAAAAAAAACTAAGACACAGAGACACCTTCCTCAAAGTCATATAAAGACCTAGTAAGCAGTACAATGCTATTACTAATAAGCCAACCAACTCTAATATCCCTGAACTTGACCAACCTAAGTCATCCATGAAGATACATTTATCACCACTAAAAACATCATTAAATGCAAAATTAATTCTATTAATTGTACTTCTGTAAACTTTTATACTTTACAAGGATTGGTTTCCTTTAAAAATTAGTTGGCCAGGGGCCTCCCTGGCAGCACCATAGGTTAAGCACAGCAATATGAAGCTATACACAGCCACTGCACCATGAGTTGGATCCCTGGAAATGGAGGTAACCCACATGGCAAAGCAGACTTCTCCTGCTTTGCCCGCTGCTCCCCTCAGCAGTTTATCTCAGTGGATCTATCTGTTCTGTTCCCCATGCTGTCTCTGCCCCACCCCCACATCTCTGGCCTGTCACAATTCTTGTATGCATAAATAAATAAATCTTTTTTAAAAATAAAATAAAAATAATTATTTGGCCAATGGAAAGCTATTTTTATTATAACCTATGAAAAATAAACCTTGACAAACCTGCTAAAATATCCTGTAGCATACAAGTTAAGGAATACTGAGCCCAAGCACCACCCCAAGATATATCTCCTCTGTTGAAGTCAGTTCCAACCAAAAGTAACAGCAGTCTTTCCAGCTGGGGTTCATTCACAATCTCACACAGATGTATTGTTGGCCTCGTTGCATTTGCAATGCGTGCAAGAACCTGTAATATATTTTGTAAATGCATTCACTTAAATAACAATTACATGTACCTTTCTCAAAAACAAGCAAAGTGCTGGAATAGTAATTTTTAACAATGAGGTTATATTCTCGGTATCAAAATAATTGCTTGAGAGGACATGACAAAGAAAATTCAAGGGCCATGTATAAAAATCAAGGTGGTATTGTAACAGGGTGGCCCCAGGAAAAGGGGAAGTTCCAAAAATCCTGGTTCCGCCCTAAGTGGGTGGAGCTAAGGAGGAAAGAAAAAAGATTTCTGGAAAAAGGAAAGAAAAAGAAGAAAGGAAGATGGAGAACAGCAAGGAGACCTGGATGAGGCACGTAAAGCAAAGGGACATGTGAAGAAACTGTGCTTGCTTTTTGGTCTTGGACTGGTTGGGACAGATGTGGGTGAGAGACCCGTGGGGAGGTTAGCAATAGCAGCTTTCATCTTAATTTTAATTTTGCTCTTTTCCTCCCAGATTTGTCTGACTCTTTCTGACCCTTTTCTATGGGTCTCTACTGAAAGGTCCTTTAAATGTGTGGCAGGTTTTTGGGCCTTGCTTTGGGCCAATCCTATTTAGCTAAACTTTTACCCTCAAAAAAATGGGTAACTTTAGATGCTTAACTTAGTAACTATATTCTTTGTTCTTTCTTTATTGTACCCTAGTTATATTAAAATTCCTTTCCATTAAAAGTTTTATATGTTTGTCTTAATGCAGCGAATGGCAGAACCCATTCAGAGAGGGCAGGCTTGGGGGTTCTAGGTGCTCCTCTCCCTGCCCTGTAAGAGTATAGTTAAAAATAATTTCTGTAAACAATGACTATACCACAGACTAAACTTTAAGGCATAAAAACTCCTTTGTTACTACAATATGTCCTTGTGTATTTCTTATTTTAATTAAAGAAAAAAGAGGGAGTTTTAAGATAGACCATCATTATACACATTACAAATTAATACATTAATCTAGTTTCAACAAGATTAAAGCATAAGGGAGATTTCCTAGAATATATAGCACACTAATTTTAATATCTTTCAAGGAACAACCAAAAGCAATTTTATTTCTTTTACTCAAAAGTCAATTAAAAATTGCATTCTTTAATTCTTTTTCATACCCTGTAAGTTAATAATTACAAAGTATTATATACTTTTATAAATAAATTGTAAAGTATTCTTACTAATTTACTTACCTTACAAACAAATAATAAGAGATCTGCATGACATGTAAAATCCATGGAGAGGAGAAACAAAACAAGTTTCTGAACTACTGAAATACATCGCTCATGGGCCAGAGTAAATGGAAGTGGTTCTATCTCTGGACTTTCTTTTGTTGTTGTAACTTCTGTATCTAAATTAGAACGGGACCATTCTGCTGTCCGACGTAGCCGAATTAAATCCTTAAAGTGCTGCACACACAAGTTTAAATTAATGTATATTCAACAGAAGTTACTTCAACATAAATTTATTTATGGAATGAAAACATTCAATCAGCAAACGTACAAGTTCAAAAAATAATATTTTTAAGTAAAACACAGCTTCAAAAATAAAATTATTAAAAGCTGCACTATTCAAAACACCTAATATCCCATTAAGAATAAGGTATGAGGGCCTCCCTGGTGGCGCAGTGGGTTAAGCAACGCGCTATGAAGCAAACCGCAGCCACTGCAGCACGAGTTCGATCCCTGCTGCCGGCCAGGGGGGGGA
>JAGFMF010012281.1:21312258-21348166 GCA_019455555.1 Galemys pyrenaicus
GCAGACCTCTCCCGCTGTGCCCGCTGCTCCCCTCAGCAGTGTACTTCCGTTGATCTGCCTGTTCTGCTCCCTGCTCTCTGTGGTGAATCCTCTCACCCCACCCCCCTGTACACACCTCTGGCCTGTACCCCAGTGCTTGTATATGCATAAATAAATAAATCTTAAAAAAATAAATAAAAATAAAAATAACTTTAAAAAAAAATGCAATGTTAGCATTTTGCTAAAAAAAAAGAAAAGAAAAAGTTCACTGATATATACTAGAGGTTTGTTTTCCATCCTCATATCCTAAGTTAAATAAAGCCAGCATAAACTTTGAAAAGCTTAAAAAATTTTACCTGAATTTGAAAATACGTAAATTAGAATCACCAAAAATTAGTTAAGGGCTTCAAAAAAGAAAAAGGCATTCAGGAAGAAGCTCAGAGCATTTTTCCTGCAAAAGACTGATAGTTGTCAACTCAAGGAAATGCACAAATGTAAATAAACAATTTAGGGATAAGCCCACATTTCAGAAAATGATATGCTTTCAAAAACTTGCCAGATTATAAAAGTTTTCATAAAAATCTGATTTTATCTTTTTTTTTAAGATTATTTATTTATGCATACAAGCACTGGGGTACAGGCCAGAAATGTGGGGGGGGGTGAGAGGATTCACCACAGATAGAGCGGGGAGCAGAACAGGCAGATTAACAGAAGTACACTGCTGAGGGGAGCAGCGGGCACAGCGGGAGAGGTCTGCTGTGCCATGTGGGTCCCCTCCCTGGCCAGCAGCAGGGATCGAACTCGTGCTGCAGTGACAGTGTTTTGCTTCATAGTGTGTTGCTTACCCACTGCACCACCAGGGAGGCCCCTGACTTATCTTTTTAAAACAAGTAGTTCAGTTAAAACAAATAGGGACTGGCAACATAATAGGTACAATAGTAGGTAGCAATGATCTAACAAATACCCTTATTTTAACTATGAGAAGGAATATATTTTTTAAGTAATTATAGGTAATTACCAGCTCAAAAAAAACTATCATTACCTATAAACTGACATCTGGAGTAAAATGTATAATGAAGAAAATTTATGAGTAATTACAAGAGATCATAGTTAATTTAGCTATGAGCCACAATAATCTATGTGTGCCCTACAAACCACACTCATCTCAAAGACCAAGCAAATCTACACGCTGAAAAAGGAGAGAAAACATATATGCATCATTTGGGGTTTCTTTTTCTTATTTTGTAATTCTTTCAACAGTGGTATTTTTTGTTAAGCTAACATTGATTTACACCATACATGTACATATCTCTCTACATTTCAAAAGAAAGCATTTAAGCATAAACCAAAAACTAAGGGATTCATGAAGAATATGGAATAATTATGGAACATTTCAAATTATGAAATAGTGATAAAACATTAAAAAACTGATTCAATAATATGGATAAATCTTGAAGATACAATTTTGTGCTTTACTCAAAATGAAATGTACAAATCTCAAGCTAGTAGTCAAAGAACCTTTAAATTAAAATTATGAATATAATGAAGAGAAAATTATAGAACATGTGGGGAACATATTATACTGGGTATTAACCTAATTTAGAAATCATGAAAGATCTCATTAAATTAGTGAATATGAACTAATGTCTGAAAAGTAACTATGAATAGGAGAAAGACCTAACATGCAATAATCTTCAGTGACAAAAAAATAGTTTGTATGATCCAGAAACTCAAATTCATTATGAACAGACAAAAATAGAACAACAGAAGTTAAAATACAGGCAAGTGATGGATACCCTAAAACCATGTTAAATACTTTGACTTTCTTAACAACAAAAGGCCACTAAAAATTTACAGAGTTATATGATCAGATTTTTATTTCAAAAGGATTGCATGACAAATGGACTGGATTAGAAAAAAACAAAGCAGGGCAGCCTTTTAGGTTTGCAAAGAAAACTGGTGATCTCACTTAGAATGGCCATATAGAGAGATGGGGAAAAGTAAACACTTCTAAAGGGTACCACCAAAATCTGTAAATATTTAAACTCACACTGACAATGTTAAATAATTTCCCTAGGTTTAGTCGGTTGTTAAATGCCACACCTAAGATCTGCTGGCAAGTCTATCTCATACAAGATTCAAGACAACGCTCTCAAACTCTGAAAATAAAATTTATTGAAAATTACCTGTTTATGATGAACTAGCTGCTTTCTGATTTTTCTGGAATACAATCTGTCAAGACTACTGCTGCCTTTGGAAGACCTAGTTATGCTCTGAGTGTGCAGATTATTGTTTATAAAACTCCACTGGTTACCTACAGGAAAGGAAATGATTTATTAATAATTTTGCCAAATGTTAAAGTACTTTTCATACCCAGAAAACACGAAATTATAAATGTGTCAATCATGATACATTAGTTTTAATAAAATTAAGGAGACAATTATGAAGAAAATGCTTAATTCATCCTACAAAGATTAATCTAAACCCAGAATTGCCTTTGTGCTTGAGTTTTTGCCTCCAATCTTTCCTCAAAAACAATCTTTCTCCACAATAAAACATTTAAAATTAAGCTTTGAACAACACAACTTTGACAACACCACTCAATCTAATAACAACAAATGCACATCATTACCTTTTTCAAACTCAAACTTTTGTGCAGAGACCCCAAAGGGGGTACTAAAATATTTGACCTACAAACTCCAAAAAACAAAGGTTGAGTTATTCAAAAATCATGTTGTGCAGCTCTACTTATTGTCATTTTGGGAGAATATATCTAGGCTATTCTTTTAGAATCATTCTTCTCTTTGAATAACTTAAGAACATCTTTTCTTATTCTCTAATCTCTTGTCAAGTTATTTTAAATTCTTCTCACACTTAAAAGAAAAAGGTATATCACAAATGAGTTTTCACATATCTGAATGATACAGAAAAAAAATTGAAGCTCTCTAATACTCTCTATTACAACTTTATAATTGTATTTGTTCTTACCTCCATATAACCAAATAAACTGACCTATAAGCACATAGTAATTTCCTTAAAAATATAAGAAAAATGAAATTTGTGAGATTTTCCCACCCTGCTACCAAACACAATGTACATATAAATGATTCACTCATATAAAATAGATCAAGAAAACAACTTTTAATAATCAGAATCCTGAAATGTGTATAATTCCAAATTTTATGATACATAATGACTGTATTTAGACAACCAATTCAAGCTTTTTATGAAATACTTCATAAAAGACTATTGCTAACTGGGAAGAGGGAGAAAACAATTTATCCAGTTGTTTGGTTTTCGTTAATTTTTAAACTTTTCTATGCCTCAAGTTTTTTGAAAAAGACTGTAACCCACGATAGTCCAGGCATTTCTGTATCAAAACATGAAAGGCAATTATAGTGAACTTATAGAACTATTATTTATAATGTCAAATGGAATGACACCATAGTAAAGTAATATAAAAGTACAGGAACATTCTACAGATCTCCCTTTCATAACTGTAGTTATATGTATGTTACAAAGAATTTAAATGAGCATAAGTAAAACCATGAATAAAACAGACAGGGTTTCATTAAAAAGCTAAATGTCAAAACCACACCAAAGGTCTTGACATAAAGTCGATCAACACTAAATCTATCCATAAACAGATTCCCAGTAAAGTTATTTCGTGTAACATGTAAATTATATAAAGCTGATACTGCAGGTCAACAATCTGGTCACTCAAAATCCCTACCCACAAATTCTTAGAAACTTCGGATACCTGTCAGAAATCTCTCCCTGTCTTTACCATTCAAAGGTTTCTTTGCTGCTGCTGCTTCATCTTCAACAGTTGCAACATAATCCAGCAACCTGGACACCAGCATAACAACCCAACTGATCATGGGAATATCTAGTACTCCTATACAGAGATGACAAGGGAAAATAATCAGAAGACTCTAGGGAGTAATGATGAAATCTGATAAAACTAGCACGAGATAAAATGTTTTGTAAACCCAAAATATACCAAATAAATATGCAAAACTTACTAATATTTATTTATAATAAGCCACAAAATTGGAAACTGTGCCCACAACAAATGCATCATGGGGCAAAATAGATATTTAGTGTAAATTCAATCCAACAAATAACTTATAAACTAGAAAACAAAGTATAAGATGCTATTCTCAAGACTGAGAGTTGAATTAAATTTTTTAAAAACTCAATTTATAATTAAGTTTTAAATTGTGTTCTCACATTTTTATTTAAATAACAATTCTTTTTGTCCAAATGAAAGTAATTACCAATGACCAGAACAGAAATGTGCCTTAAAGCTTAAATTAGAATATAATTTTAGTAATAATCATAAAGCAAGAACAAAAAACTACAAAAATCCCCAGTTTCAAAAACAAAATAATAAAAAAGATTATAGATTTAAAAAGCAATGAGTGGGACCTCCCTGCTGGGGTTAAGGCGTTAAGACACAGTACAATGAAGCTATCCACAGCCACTACAGCACAAGTTCCAAGCCCTGCCAAGGAGCTGACTGATACGGCACAGCAGACCTCTCCTATTTTGCCCACTGCTCCCCTCAGCAGTGTACTTCAGTAGATCTGCCTGTCTGTTCCCCACTCTTCTCTGGTGAATCCTCTCAACCCTCAACCACAGCACCTCTTGCCTGTACCCCAGGTCTTGTGTGCATAAATAAATAAATCTTTAAAAGTAAAATAAACTAAAACAAGAAGCAATGAGAAGCATGAGAAAATCACAAAAAGACTGCTCATTCTAAAAAGTGCACAAAATAAAAATATTAAGAAAATGTGCAGCAGTAGGTATTAAAATAAGATTTCAGACTAGTCATTTTATAAAAGCTTTATAGAGATTTTTAAGTTTTTACTAATTTTAATTGTTTTAAATAATACCTTCTGTCCTCTTATGCATAGGTAACTGTGGCTGAAGAGGTGACAATAAATTATCCAAGAGATTAAGTAAGCTTTCTAATACTCCGCTATTACTAAGCGATCTTTGACCAATGCAGGAAAGTAACATGAAGACCCTTTAAAAAAAATACAAATAAAAGTCAGTATGAATCAATTTAAATGTTCACATATTAAATAATTTACATTGAAACTTGACAGAACAACAATAGAATATTTGATTCTTAATAAAGACTTATGACTTTACGATGGTTGAGGTATGATGTTAAAAAGTAGTTCCTTTGCAAGCTTTTGGTATCTAACTTTACCCACAATCTACCAGGAAGACAGACGTTATCATAGACTCAAAAAATTCATTTAACATATAAAGTAGCATGATCTGGGCCTCGCTGGTGGCGCAGCAGGTTGAGCACCTCAATGTGAAGCACCTTGGGCACAGCAATGCCACTTTGATGCCTGGCCAGGGAGGGGATCCACATGGTGCACCAAACCTCTCCCACCTCACCCGCTGCTCCCCTCAGCAGTGTATTTCAGTTGATCTGCCTGTTCTGTTCCCTGCTCTGTCTCCGGTGAATTCTCTCACCTCCCATGACTTGGCTGTATGTTCATGTATGCATAAAAATAAACAAATCTTGTAAAAATAAATAAATAAATATATAAAGTAGCATGATCTGATAGGAACTACTTGTAAAGATCTCACAAACTCTTCAGATTCTACTAGGAAACTAAAGAATATAGCACAGTTATATAATGTGTAAACTTCTTCAATATGCCTGTCACTGAGCATTCCCCAAATGCTGAAAACAAATGCTTCATTTCTCCATACTCAGAATACACATACACAAGATTTCAAAATCTGAATATTGACTGTGAGAAGTATAATCTAATAACAAATAACTTCATTGTTTTCTAACCTACCTATCCTGTGGAAAGATGAGAAGTTGCTCTGAATTGTATAATTCCTGAAGAACATTAGAAAGAAATTGACCCCACCATCTTTCACCACCACAGAGTTGAACAAGTAGAAGGCCAGTATGTAACCGTATCTTTGGGGTTCCACTGATACACAAGTGTTTAAAAAGCTCTTCACAAGCTTGGGCATGAAATGTGCTCTGCAACACTGCAGGAACAGAGTGTCCTGTTACGAGAAAGAAAACAGTAAAACTTCTCATTTGAGTGTAAGCTACAAAATCAAACCCTGCATGCTGAGATATGTTTTCTTCTTTACCAGAAATTGGTATAAAATTATATTCTAAGTATTTTTGTCATTCATTTATTTATTCTTCACATACAGAATTTTATTTATTAAATACTAGAAAAGCTGATCAATAATTTGTCTTGTGAGTGACATAATCACATGGCACATCTAAAGTAAGAACTCTCGGGGCCTCCCTGGTGGCGCAGTGGGTTAAGCAACGCACTATGAAGCGAACTGCAATCACTGCAGCAAGAGTTCAATACCTGTTACAGGCACCTGCTGGAGGCAGGGGGAAGTGACCCACATGTGCAGCAGACCTCTCCTGCCTTGCCAGCTGCTCTCCTCAGCAGTGTGTTTCAGTAGATCCATCTGTTCTGCTCCCCACTTTGTCACCACCCCCCACCCCACATCTCTGGCCTGTATCTCAGTTCTTGTCTGCATAAATAAATAAATCTTAAAAAAAAAGGAACTCAAGAAAAAAATCACAAATCCATTTAAGAAAAACTAATGTAAGAAAAAAATTAATCTTAAAAGTACATTCATCAATATACTAGAGAAGACATCAAAATTAATACCCAGGAAATATTAAAACAAGACACACAACAAAATCACATCAAATATATTTCCCTTAAATTACTAAGTCAAATACAAACCATTGCTAGAGTGAAGAAGGCTCAGCAAGGTGTCCAGTAAGTATCTGATGATAGTACGTAATTGCTCTGTGGAAGATGCTTGAATTAAATCCTTTGGATCTGATGTCTCACTCAACATCTTCCGACTGGCACCTAGTGCTACTCTGAGCCTCTGCACTGCATTATGAGCCAAATTTAGTTGTAGCTGGAGCTGAATACAATCCTGGTAGGCAGAAAAGACTCTACTATCCTCTTCTACTGCCTTGTCTGGTTTTCGTAAAAAATACTGTGCATTGTTTGCACTGTTGAGAGGAGGAAGGTCGATGCTTTGTAAAAGAGTTTCCAGTCGATGACAAGCTAAGTTATACCTATAAGTAAAAAAATAAATGAACAAAATAACTCTTGAAATGTTTTCTTGGATGTACATGTAGAAACCCAAACTAGAAATAAAATCTCTAAAGCATGTTAACACACAACCATTAAAAAGAATTGGTAAGTAAATGAAAAATTTAGTTGCAGTATTTTAATGCTTCCATATCATAATGTGCCAGTGTCCCACTTCTGTTTCTGTTTCTACATACCCATGAAAAGTCATTTCTTAGCAAGTGCACATAGAACATACAATGTACAGGGCTTCAGTAAGATTAAAGTATGTTTCCACTTTCTACTCACCTGCACTGTATATCCTCCTGTAGAGCAACCATCATTGCTAAATGTTGATCAATTTCTGGCTGGTTTGCAGATTCTCCCTCTCCCCTTAGAGGATCATGCATTAACTTCAGTTCACTCTCCCAAGGCAAGATATAGGTATGACCATAGTAAAATCCCAGTGGGATTTTGGCTCTGGCATTTGTACTTCCATAACGACCAATGACAGTGATCTGAAATGAAAAATTATTAATATATATATACACCCCATCTATAACAAAAATATGGGCAATGTATTTTTAAAGACAGCTATAATTTTTTAATTCTATGTCTGAAAAGCTTTCATCACTTGACACAAACATGGAAAGAACATCAATTTACTTCTGCAAAGTTCTTTACCTTCATGAATCTGCACACAGGAGGTGGTATCAAGTCATGAAGAATTAGTGAATGGGTACTTATATCAGTTGCCACTACCAATCGCCTCCCATCCACCTCTTCTCCTAATGTCCAAATGTCAATTGACAAGGAAGCCAAGTCTCCACAGGTGGGAATTAATACATCTGTCAACAGTATTGGTCTGCCAAAATCCAAGGTCACAAATCTCCTTGCTCCTATAAGAAAGAGAGGAATTGTTGACAAAAAATACCACATGTCAATTAACCAAATCATATACTCAAAAAACAATCTGAAACACTCATTTTAAAATATGTGATAAACTTTTACTATACTACAACAAATGAGAAAAAAATTAAATAAATAAAAAATTCTCACATGAAATTTCCTAAAAACTTAATGCTAATTATGAAGCTTAAAACTTAAAAAAATAAATAGATAAAGTTTGCTGTTATGGCATTACAACGAAGAGTACAGTAGAAAAAGGCTTCAATAAAACAGTAAAAAAGTTATTTCAGTAAAAACAGTTTACAAATCTTATGAAGCATCTATACACTATTCTTCCAGCCATTTGGCCTTTTATTTTTTTTAATTTTATAACCAAATGTATTAGTGGTATACTAAATTGTATTACATAGTTTTAGTTTTTGTAAGCCTTGTTTAATTTCTCATAAAGTTACATCATACACTGGGGTTAAGATATAAAGTATAAAACTGAAATCATATATACTCATTACTACCACTAAAAAATACAATGGAGACAGATAAACTTATCTCAAGCAATGTTTTCCTCCAGTACTGATACATGACTGTCTCTTCAACTCAGGAGCATATTAAGTAAATGGCTTACTCTGAAGGGGCAAAAACAAAATATGCCCTTTTCATACAAGAACTAGAATCACGCTCAATAATGGTTGAGATGCTCATATTATTGAAAGGCAAGAATAATCTCAGATTTGTATCTCTCATTTCACGCACATTTAAAGAGTTAAGTTCAATCAGTGAAATAGCAGGCACAATCATTAATACTACAATAGTTCTTTTTCTTTTTTATAGGGTTGCATGAGATTTGCATCTCTCATTTCACATTTTAGGATATGTTCAACTAGTGCTTAAATAGGCAGAATCATTAATACTATCTTAGTTCTTATTCTACTTTATTGAGTTGGGGTAAGGGACAGCTAGTAATCTTATCAACTACATTTTTTTATAGTGAGAACTTTAAAAACTAGCATTATTCTCAATGGAACTAGTTTTTTTTAAAAAGGCAATTATCAAGACTCCCTAACCGAAAAAAAAAAACAATGGAACAACAAAAGGTATGATTATCTTCCTCAGGAGGATCATGTTCTAGAATTACAAATCATAGCTTAAACAACCAATCACATTTCATTAACATGAATAAAAATAAATTTCATTCTAAATGTTATATATAAACTCTAATATTTTAACCAATGGGCAGAAAACATCATTAATAATTTGACTATTTTTATAGCTTATTTGTTTATATAATATACAGCTTATTCTTACATATAGCTTATGTTTCATAAGAGGTACTTACCAAGAGAGATGTTATTTATGTGCAATGGAAAATCAAATTACAGAATATTACATCTTAAAAGGACTGGCAAGGTAGGCAAGAATATTTTTAAAAAGCCAAAGATTACCTGAATGCATTCTCTCTATAATAATGGACTGGTGGGGTGGAGGTTGAAGAAAATGTGAAGCATGAGAAATTGCAAGGGCTAGACCAGAACCAAGTGGATTCTAGAAAAGAAATAAAAGTACAACTCTATATTGATATTACACTTGCTCAATAAAAGCCACTAAACATAATATCAAATTACAAGTAATATTCCCTGATGTATATTCTTTAGTATTATATAAAAAGAACTTGATATATCAAGTTGTTATAGTAAAATTTTTCCTTCTAAAGTTAACATAAACATGAAGATATTTTCAAATGTCTAAGCAAATACCTATTTAAAATATAGGAATTTACCATTCTGGACTTGTTGGAATTTTTGTTATGTGCAGCAAGATTGACTGCTGGGGGATCAATAACTGAGCCTGGGAAAAGCTGTGCAAGTTCGGCATTAATCACAACAGAAACTGCTTCATTGGGTGGAGTGAGTGGTGGAGTCATAAAAAGTGGTGTTGTTTTTGGAGTGGGTGGAATAACATCAGATGGATGAATGAAGAATCCAGGGGCTGCCACTGGGTTGGAAGGCACAGAGTTGTGAACAGAACCTACTGCTGATACTGCTGATGATGTAGATGCTGCTGCAGCTGCTGCAGCTGTTGTCTGATGTAACTTGGCTTCCAGTTTGGCTTTCTGTAAAAGAGGTAAAAGCAACAAATATAGACTAATCCAGCTAGTTACATTGTGAGTAATGCTACATGAGCATGCATATATTATGAAAATAAACAGATAACATTACACAAAAAGTGGACTTAAGAATGGAGTGTTTCATTGCTATGTATACTTCATTAAATATACAAAATTTTCTATGTAACTTGGAACTAGTGCTTTCTCAAAGCAAAGGTGGAAAGTAAGCAGAACAATATAAATAAAGAAGCAAAGATCGTCTCAAAACAAAATATTAACAGGAGATAGATTCTCACATTACCTAACCTAATATAACTGTCACATGGAATTTGTTTGTTTCATTTAAAGGACTTGATATTTCAAAAAGTTATAATTGTGGTTAATTTTTAATTCACATTAATTTAATTGGACTTTAAAATGAAATTTCTAGTTCCCTGAAATACTGATAACTGTAATGTTTAGTCAAGACTGTTTAAACAAAGAACAGATTACACCTAAGACTACAAAATGTATCAATTATACTTCCTCAAAAATATAGCAAATAAAACAAATAGTATACCTTTTAAAATTTTAAATATATCACAAAGACATTACCTCAATTTTTGTAGAAAATGATTAGTTCAGATCGGTCAACCTACTTTCCTTTATGAAAATAATGGTCATTTTTTTATAGCACTTTTTCAGCTTTTGAAGTTTAGAGACAGCATGAACAAAGAGCCAAATAGTCTCCAACCTGTTGCTGAAGCTTCAAAAGCTGCTGCTGTTTCTCTTGCAGCACCTGTAGCTGTTGCTCGGCTGAAGCCATTGCATGAGAGAGAGACTGCAAAGCTACCTGGGCTGCTGAACTCAGGGCTGTCGAAGCTTCCCCAACTGTCCCAGATGATAGTCCACCTACTGCAGGAGTAACCCCGAAGGAACTCACTGGTATAAGACAAGGGAGGGGGAAGGAAAAAAAGATGAAGAAAAGATTCACAGAAAAACATACTTAAAATATACTATTTTAACACTAAAATTATAGCTAAGATGGAAATAAAGGAATAAAACAGGAAATCTTACTAAGTATACTACTTTTATAGTATTCAATTTTAAGGTTTCCAGTTATGAATTCTACTAAAAGCAAAGAAAAAATTAGTGTATTTCTGAACTTTAAAATAGTTTAAGTATTAAGTTTTCTATTTAATTTTACTAAAGTTAAACTTAAAATAAGTAATCTTACTATACAGTTTGAGCATAAGAAATAAACTGAAATCTGACTTAAAAATGTTTTTTACCCGAAAAAGCTCAATAAAACCTTCAATTACAAGAATGTCATTTTAAAAAACTGGTGACACTTATTTCCTCCTTTTAAGGCATCATCTAGAAAGAGGGTAAGTTCTGCACAGAATATGTAAAGCATTGTTTCATACTACATGGTCCCCAGAATGCTAATATGGGAAGAGGCTTTTTTCCACGCAGAGTCAAATCTGAAACATACCACTCACTTATGAACATTATCCTCATTAAAGATTCTATGAAATCCTAAAAGCTAAAATTTTTCTTCACTTTCCTCCTCAATGTCATTCAAATAAACATTATAAAAGAATTATTTTCCACAAAGTAATTGCCAATACTTTCGATATTTGCCAAAATATTTCGCAACTTGATTAAACAAATCAGCACACAAAGAAATTAGCAGGGACCACAACTTATTAACAACATTAGTAATTATAACAGGCCTTTAGTAGAATGTGATACTGTAGAAAGACAGCTGCTATAGAAATAGCAAATGTTTAGAATCTATTACCATGGAAATACAATTAATTATCCCATTTAATATATAGTATGGCTCTCTGATTTTTCAGCTGATTAGCTAAAGAACTACTCAAAAAAGTTACCTCATAAAGCTGATAAAAATAGAACTAATATGAAACCAAGGATTCTAAAATCAAAGTGAATGTGCAAAATACAAGGTAGGGAACTTACATCCAAATTTTGCAATGGAACATAAGTAGGTATTATTATATCATTTTGAAGATAATGAAACTAAAGCTGAGGTTACTAACTTCCTCATAAATTCTTAAAATGGGGAGAAAAACAAGCAACCAGACAGACTACCTTAATTAACAATAGCTATACTACAGAAGGATTTGAACAGGTTATTTTAAATATTAAGCTATAACTAACATAGATACCAACAAAAAACTCAACTGCGCATAGCTTCTAATAATTAAGAATTCCCACAACAGAGCAATCATACCATGATTCCTTTAATTACAGGAACACAACTACACAAGCACGGTCAAAGCAAGAGTAAGCATATCTTAGGGAAGTATCCCACTAAAATAAAATCCATCTGTTCCATTTGGTATTCCACCACAGAGGCAACTATCAACCTTAACTTTAGACTAACTTTAGAGGAAAAGTTATTCAACTCAATGAAGCACTTAAATTCTAGTGGTATGTGAGGGGTAACTTAAATGTTTTTCAGTCATAACAATGAATATTCTTGCTCCTTACTGACTTTAAAATCTAATTCCAAATCATTTGTGGGAAAACTCATGAAAAATACAAACAACCCCGGAAAATAAGTCCACTAATACAAAACTAATTAAAAATGTCTTACAAAATCTGAGTTCTCAATATTCTTTATTATTATGCTAACAAGAACATTAAACTTCCCATAAAAAATGTAGAGGTAGCAAAAAGACAAAGATGACTACAACCAGCACTTTTAATCAATATCATAGAAGAGGTCCTAGGAAGCACAACACAGCAAGGAAAAAAAAAAAAAAATAGAATTAGAAAAGAAAAAATGTTGGGGCCTCCCTGGTGGCGCAGTGGGTTAAGCAACGCACTATGAAGCAGACCGCAGCCACTGCAGCACGAGTTCGATCCCTGCCGCTGGCCAGAGAGGGGTCCCACATGGTGCAGCAGACCTCTCCTGCTGTGCCCGCTGCTCCCCTCAGCAGTGTACTTCCGTTGATCTACCTGTTCTGCTCCCCGCTCTCTGTGGTGAATCCTCTCACCACCCCCACACCTCTGGCCTGTACCCCAGTGCTTGTGTGCATAAATAAATAAATCTTTAAAAAAAAAAATGTAAAACTCTATAGAGATGACATGATCCTGGATATTAAAAAAATCCATGGAAGAATCCATGAATTATTAGAACTATAAGCTCATACAGTAATGTGAACAGATTAATACACACAAATCAATTGTATTTTTATCACACCAGTAAAATGGAAAGTAATTATTACAATAAAAAAATCAAGTATCTAGGAAAAACTCTTTAAAAGTTGTGTAAAAATTCAGTACTAAAAACTACAAAACATCAAGATGTTTTGATACTAAAGATACTAAATATAGCATGTCAATGGACAAAAATACTTAATATCAAAAATTTGAGTCTGCAAAGCCGATTTATATTCAAATCTCAAAGAAAAAAATAAAATTAACCTGATTCTTTGTGTAGAAATCATCATGCAGACTCTAAAATGAAAATATAAATAAAACGTACAACATGCTGACAACAGCTAGTAACTATCAAATACTGAAAGTTGCTTAAGATAGTGTATCTTAAATATTCTTAACACACACCAAAAGAATGGTAATGATGTGACAGAGTGGAGGTATTAGCTAATGCTATGGTGGTAATTGCTGCAACATATAAGTGTATTATATCAACATGCTAACATATAAACTTAAACTAACAGTTGTACAGTATCTCAATAAAGCTGGGGAAATATAAATTATCTAAAAGCTTTAAGAAGGACTATCTTTAATAAACAAGAATGCTGGCATTGTCTGTCCCAAGACAACTGAAAATATAAATCTACATAAAAACCTGTTCATAACAGCATTATTCTTATTAACTAAAAAAGAAAAACAACCCGTATGTGTAACAAATGTTCAGCAGACAGCCAAAACATACTTTTTTATTTTTTTTCAAAATATACTTTTTAAGATGGATTAGTAGGGGCCTCTCTGGTGGCACAAGTGGTTGAGCATTGTACCATGGGGCTTCCACAGCCACTGCAGCAAGAGTTCAATCCCCTGCCAGGGAGGTGACCTACATGGCACAGCAGACCTCGCCTGCCTTGCCCACTGATCCCTCAGCAGTGTACTTCAGTCAATCTGCCTGTTCTACTCCCCACTCTGTCTGTGGTTAATTCTCACCGCCCTCCCCCCAACGCCTCTGGCCTGTACCCCAGCAAAAATAAATAAAAAATCTTTTTAAAAAAAAAAGATGGATTATTATTTGTTAATAAAAAGAAACGATGTACTGATGCATATGAAGTGGATGAAATGTGAAAGTTTCTAGGAGAAAGGAGACAGACATAAAGACCACAAATTGTAAGATTCCACATGTACACAAAATGTCCAGAGTAGGCATATCCATAAAAAATAGTGATTGCCAGTAGGTACTGTGACTGCCTCCTAATGCCTATGGGGGTAATGTTTTTTGGAGGAAATGTTTTGTAATGGCAGTGCGGCAATGATATGCCACAATGGAAAACTGTATTAATTCTTAAAATTTATCAATAAAGAAAGAAAACCAAATTGTAGATTTGTACTATCATATTTTATGATAATAAAATATACACAATTTAATATAAAGTTAGAATAAGACAATGAGATACTGACACAATAGTAGACAAACCTGGTCAACGGAATATAAATAAACCCACACAAACAAAAGAAACACAATTTTCTTTTTTTTAAAGATTTATTTATTTATGCATACAAGAGCTGGGGTACAGGCCAGAGTTGTGGGCGGTGATAGGATTCACCAGACAAAGTGGAGAGCAGAACAGGCAGACTGAGGGCAGCAGAAGGCGAGGCAGGAGAGGTCTGCTGCGCCATGTGGGTCCCCTCCCTGGCCGGCGGCAGGGATTAAACTTGTGCTGCAGCGGTTGCGGTTTGCTTCATAATGCGTTGCTTAACCCACTGCGCTACCAGGGAGACCCAGAAACACAATTTTCAACAAACAATATTCCAGGGGAATAGAAGGAAAAGATAGAATTTTCCTATAAATAATTATATAACCATAAAGTGTATGAGTAAACTAAAATGGATTAGAATATCCATAATAAGAGATAAAAATCACAAGAATTATATCACTATAACTGCTGAGGTATAAAATAACATGAAATTGAAGACCCAAAAACAGAGAAAATAGAAAATAGGCACAAGTTAATCTGAACAATTAATGACTGATCTCGTTCTAAGGCTGATGATAGTTTCAAGATGCCCAGTAAATCCCAAGTGTAACACACAAATGAAACCACATGTAAGAAAATAAGCTGAAAACCAAAAGATAGTGACACTCTAAGATAGGTTGAGGTTTGACAGTGAACTTAAAGACAAATAATAAAACCCACAACATGAGATTTCTCACATTTAAAGTACTTGTGTATGAAGTATATATTTAGAAGTAAAAAGGATATATCAAGGGTTTTCTAGTACTTTATACAAAGAAAACAAATATGCAAATGTAAATATTTGAATGTAGACAATGACTATTCTATTTGTTCACATAATTATTCAAGAACTATTTGAAGCTTTTTCCCAAAAAAAAAAAACTAAGTGAATTGATCAGCAATAGGCAAGAACAAAAAGTAATCCTAAAGAATATTTTTCAGACATAAAATTGTACCACTTAAAGCTCAAAAAAAAAAAAAAAACCCCAAAAGAAATAAAGGGCAATAAAAATAAAATTACAAAGTCCAAATGAATAGTAGGCTTGTACTTACAAAATATACATTTTATATATTACATCTTTTTTGAAAATACTACAAAACTAAGTATATTATGGGAACTAAGATACACATAAAATTATGACACAAAAACAAAATGTTATATAATCAGAGAGATGGTGATGTTCAGAGTATTTGAACTGTATGGCAAAAAAGTAATTGAACCTCTGGATGTCGTGGGACCTTAATAATAGTAAAAGAAAAATAAACAAAAATATAATGAATGCCAAAGAAATTAAAGGAGAAATAGAAACATCTAATGGACAAGGAATCTGATAGAATATATTTAAAAAACATGGTAGGCAGAGACACAATATATCAGTTATTATATAACTGAAATGCTCCAACTGAAATACAAACTGCCAGATTGGATTTTTTCAAGAGCAACAATATGCTGCTTATAATAGAGACACTGAAAATTTGATAGTAAAAAGTAGCAAAAACATATACTATACAAATAGTAACCAAATAACTAGAGGAATGAATATAAATATTAGATGTAAGAATTTTAGGAAAAGCAGCAATCAAAGAGACAATTTTACTGATGAAGGATTCAATTCTCATGATATAACTATTCTCGATTTCATTTATATCAGTCTCAACATGTGTAAAATAAAACTTAGGAACCTAAAACAGACAACTCCACACTTATTGTAACAAGAATTCAACAAACCACTTTCATTAACTATAAAAAAGCAAATAAAAACATAAGAGAATTTGAAGAACACAATTAACAAACTTGACCAGATGGATATAATGAAAAAATTTCACCAAATAATACACAGTAAACATTACTGCAAGCACTCATGGGGTATTTATAAAAGTGAAATCTATAATTTCAGACAAATTTTACAAGATTGATAATCAGAGCATTTCTTTTGACCACAGGACAGTCACTTTTTATCACCTTAGAACACTAGTCAGAACTTTGCCCTAAAATTTAATGAACCACCCAGTCCTGGTAGTGGTTTCTGTGTAGAAGAAATATGGAGGCCATCTGTTTGTGTCATTGCTTGCTTTGTGAAGAGGAAATGGGTGAGGGTGTGAAGGAATACATTCCTTTTTGAAACCCCATTTGTTATCTTTTAAAATTTGTACCTTCAGAAAGCGTTACTGTTACTTCTTTAATCTCATGAGAGTCCTAAGAAAATACAACCTAAAATTAAAGAGTTCATTGAAAGTTCAGTTTGGCTATGCTATATGGAAAAGCTTCTCCAAAATGACTAATAGCCCAAGCAAACAAACCTAAAATTTGACAATGTGGTACCTCTTTATAAAAGTAATATTTTAACTGAAAATTCTCATTTTAACTACACATCAAATGAAATTCGCTTAGTGGTTACTTCTACTACTAAGGGTATAAGATAATTCTGTATTAGAAGGCATTCAAATAAAAAGCTAATAGGTTCCTCTTAAAGCCCTTTGCCATTGTGAAGTACAAAATTAAATTTTTTATGATTTCTCAAGCAAACTGACTTAACTTTCTGTTAAATTGTTAAAGAAAAACAAAACACCATCCACTTACACAAAACTACCAAAATTAATATCCCTTTAAAGAATAATCAAACCCTCTTCTGACTATAATACATATATCTATATATTATGCCAATATCCCTAAGTACAAAAACTAGTTGCTTGTGCCAATATAGAACAAATGATAAAACACTGTTCCTTCAATGTGAAGGAAAAACAGAAGAGACGCAAAATAAATAAAAGTTTCACGATTGATAGGAACAAAAATAAAAGTTTCAATTACAACACCAGCAAAACCAAATATTTAAACACTTCAAGTAGCAGTAAATAACATTTAAAACTGCTTTAAAGCAGGTGAAAAATAGTATTAATTATTCAATTATCTCAAAGAGATTACTAAACACAGTTAACTTTAAATGCCAAAAAATACAACAATCTGATGGCAAAGCTACACACAAAACGAATTATCATTTGATTGCTAAGGCTGAGTATTGGAAATACAGAATCTATTTGACTTTTCCCTCTATTTTTATTAAGTTTAATTTTTCCAAATTAAGAGATTTCTAAAAATGCACACACATAAAAACAGAAGGATTTTAATTCATGTTCTACACAGTTGTGTTGTTGAGAGAGAAGATCCTATGAACTGATTCAAAAAGAATATATGAATATAAAACTTCAATTTTTCCCCAAAATGTTTCTCCTACAGGTACACTACTATTTAACATGATAGCAAAGAAACTTACAAATAATACAAAGTGATACATACATATTTACATAACACTTTATTATAGAGTAAAATAATGTATATAATAAAAGAAGGTATATACCAGTAAACGTACTTGCATCATCCCTTTCTATTCTGGTTCCATCACTAGTTGAAACACAAGTAAAGTGTAGTGGTTCAACTTCTAAAAGTCCAGTGAGAGATGTGAAGCTACCCTCAGCAGCTGTACAACTACTGACTTTTCCATTTCCTAATACAGAAAAGAGACAAGTATTGCAACATGCGAATAACCCTTGAAAATACAAGTCATATGAATAATCATAGTTGCTACTCCAATTTTAATTAGAAAACAACCACAGATGCATAACCCTTACACAGTGCTTCCACAGAAATTTTAAAATAAGGATATTTTTAAATAGTTAAATCATTTAATAAGAACCCAGACCAACACAAATAGGGAATTAGAAAAGGAATAGGGTAATAAGATCTTCACATCTTCAAAAACTTTCTTGAAAACTAAATTTTTAAAAGATTAGTTGCAGTATAGTATCTAAATCTTATTAGTGAAATTCTAAAGCTTTATTACATTAAGGTTAATTACCTTAATTACCTATCTCTTACATTTAAGGCATCTTTTATCTATGCATTGATCACTCACAAATTATTGGTTTGGTATAATTATGTATCTTCTATGTTAACACATTTCATTATACAGTATCAGAAAATGACATCACCATCATTACAATCAAGAGGATGGAGAGATTAAAAATGAGGAATGTTACACTTTATTTATATTAATGTATTTGATTTTCTCTTATCTTTTCTCATTAATTCATAACGTATTTTAGGACTAGCAAACCTTATGACTACCTCCCAAAACTTTTACTTAATGTGGTAATTGCTTTAATGTTTGCAAATAAAATCTCTAACTGATGTGGTTTATAGCAATGACTGCAGTCAGTTGAGTAAAATGGAAAAAATAAACTGCAAAATGATCACTGTTGTAATAAAAATAAATGATGCCCAATTCTAATACTTGAAGAATAAACAATGTTACACATCCAATTCTAAAAGCATGTTTCAGAAATATATACAAGGATATGTGTAAACAACATATATAAAGTTCACTACCAGTATGAGACTAGATACATAAAATTATTTACTCTTTCTGAACTTTTGTTTGTTATATAATTTATCTTTGAAATATGAAATTACATATTTTTTATGAATAGCCAAGATATACCAAATATATAAGACTAAAACTAATCAAACTGCAAAGTCTCTTACAAGCATTCAAATAATAGTGACATATAATGAAGCACAAAATAAAAAAATTAAATTTACAACCCTTTCAAAAGTAACTAAAACTTTTTTGAAGCAGAGGAATTAAGAAATAAAAGCAAATCATTTCATGATTCACATTACAGTTAAGTTGTAAAGCATTTTTAGTCTTTAAGGACAGAATATAGTTACGTAAAATGTGTTACAGATCAAAATTAATTTCAATCCAACATAAAATTAAGATCTTCCTTTAATGAAATAAGTAAATACCTGAAAGGACATCTGATAAATCAATTTCATCTGACTGGACACCAATGCTGCTGTTGTATACATTTTTACAAGAAGAGCCATTCATCTCCAAATCAAAGAGAACTGGATCAAATGGTGAGCTATACAATCCATATCTGAAAAATAAAAGAATGTCCTAAAAATTTTCCTGTCAGCCATCTAAAGAACAAAGTACCTCTTCACACAGTTTGGTTTTTTTGAAAGTTTTTTTTTTTTTTTTAAGAATTATTTATTTATACATATAAAAGCTAGGGTACATACAGGCCAGAGGCGCAGGAGGTGAGAGGATTCACCAGAGACAGAGTGGGGAACAGAACAGGCAGTAGAATGCAGTACATTGCTGAAGGGAACAGTGGGCGAGGCAGGAGAGGTCTTCTGCGTCATGTGGGTCCCCTCCCTGGCCAGGGATCAAACTTGCACTGCTGTGTCACAGATGCCTCACAGTGTGGAGCTCAACCCGCTGCGCCACCAGGGAGGCCCACCTCTTCGCATAGTTTTTAAAACAGTTTAACATGGGCACAAGGAGACACCAACCAGATTAAACCCATTAAGTTCAGTGAATCTCAATTGTTTCCGGTAAAACCTCTGTTTGTCTATTCTTTAAATAAACCTCTATATGCCTATTTCAAAAGACACGGTCCAAAGACTCAACAAATATTATCCCAATACTTGGCAGCTAGTGAGCCAAGACTATTATCAACAAATTGACCTAAGGAAGAGTTATCAGACACCCTTTTTCTCTGCAATCACTACCATTGGCTCATAAGAAGTATCCAGGCTTAAGGAAAATTTCATCATAACTAAGACATCCCATCAAAAAGATTATAAAATCAATGCTTTAAAAAATAGTAATTCCAGGGTCTCCCTGGTGGCGCAGTGGGTTAAGCAACACACTATGAAGCAAAACTGCAGCCACTGCAGCACTAGTTCGATCCCTGCCACAGGCCAGGGAGGGGACCCACATGGCACAGTAGACCTCTCTTGCCTCGCCCGCTGCTCCGCTCAGCAGTGTACTTCAATTGATCTGCCTATCTGCTCCCCACTCTGTCTCTGGTGAATCCTCGCACCTCCCACGACGCTGGCCTGTACCCCAGCTCTTGTATGCATAAATAAAAAAATCTTTAAAATTAAATAAGTAAAAATAAAAAACAATTCCAATACTAAAGATCAGGCAAGAAGTCAAATATAACCTTTACTTTTTCTTATTAATCCATTAAGTTGAAAATTTAGAAAAATCAACCAGCAGGTGGAAATACTTGCTAAGGGCAAGAGAAGACCTAGATATCTATACCTACAAAGTTTTAACAACAGAGAAGCAAATTACCTTAAATGCTTCTTTCATTAGCAAGAAACACCACTTTTAAGTATTAATGTAATCAGTCCTCTAATAACCACCTTTAATTCTACCAAAATTATTTCAAAGAAAATATTAAAGATTACTATCAAACTATATGTATACATATGCTATCAAACTATATGTATCAAACATATACAAACTATAAATTTGGAAAACTGTAATGCCTAAATTAAATATATTTTTGGAAGAAAAATGACTGCAAACAAATATATACATACATATATAGAAGTATTGTTCTGTGCAAGTGCTGTCATATCTAGAAAACCCATTATTATTCATTATTATATATTAAAATACCTTGTTTGAAGTAAAGCCTCCATTGGTGTTAGTCTGTCCTGTAACTGTCTAGACACAGCAGTAAGCAAAGAAGCACAAGCTGTACTACATCCAGCCAAATCTTCATCTTTAACATAATTCAGTAAGACAAAATACCAATAGACAGAACCTAAGAATGACAAAAATGACAATCAATATTTCCTTTATTTTCTCTAACAAAGAGAACTTCAAATTACCTATTTATCAATATTTCCCTTTTATCAAGAAAAATTTTCTGTATACTTTCAAAGAAAGATTAGCTCAATGGAAGACCAAAATCAAATGCTGTCAAAATATTTCAAACATAATTTTTGAAAAGGATATAAAATCAACCTGGTCATCTGATTATTCAATAATATGAACACTCTGAAGGGCATTTTTAAATAGCTAGAAAAGTGGAAACAATAGAACCTTCAAACAATCTTTTCTGAAATAGTTTATTTCTCTGAACTAGAATTCTCAAAAACAATAGGGGACACAGAGCTACAAATAGCTCACTTTAACAAGTTAATGGAGTACAGTTACTCTATACTGTAGTTAGTTACAGAACATGTATTAACAGATGATCATGGTATCTTTTAAGATTCTTTTACAAAATTTGAAACATCAAGTTGTAAACTAAAACTAAGTGTACTAAGTACACTCCAGAATTTTAAGCATCCTACTTCTAACATTATAGTGAAGAAACTGTTTTAAACACTAGATTATTAAAATGAGAAAAGTCTTAAACATTCTACTCTACATAATAAGAGTTTTAGTATGTTTAGCCAACACAAGTGAAAGGTAATTATAAACATACTCTTTATATAAATTTAGATACTGACAAAATAATCATTTACCAAACTGTAGGAAGTCAGTTTTTCTGGAAAACTACAAAAATCAAATACTTGTTAAATACAACTATTTGAGATAATGTACTGAATGGGTTCTTACTTTAAAAAATGAAAGACTATGAGAAATGTACACAAAAAGAACAGGCTTAAAAGGGTAAATCAATAACTCTTCAAAGAGCATAAAATAGCAAAAAACATTAAAAATCTTTTCCAAATCTTCAATGTGCTATTTCAGAAAATCGTTTATTACATTCCTGTTTAAATGCAATGTCTTCAAGTGCTGGAAAAATCCACTGACTATTCATATCAGATAATTATCAGATAATTCCAGTTTGCCATAGATCCTAGAAATTACACACAAAATATTCACTTGCAATGATATCTGGACCATTTTATTTATTTCATTTCTCTGGCACTTCCTGGCATTTTAATTTGTTAACAGTCAGGAAAGAAACAATTTGAAAATCTCAGTAAAGTACAGAAAATGTTTAGATTGACATGACTTACTTGGTAATTCTTCCACTAACTTTTACCTAGGAATACTACTGAACAAAGTATATATGTAAAACACACACACCCCCCCCAAAAAAACCCAATTTATCAGCTCCTTAAAAACAGGTAAGATATTGATGAAATAGGATTATAATCCAAAAGAGAAAGCGTTACTAAATTATCTTAAGTATATTGTGAAATATTTTCTTTGACTTATTATTTGTGAGTAAACTAATTTCACATACCACCAGTTGCTGCTGCAGGTAAAAATGAAATATTATCAAGCAAGGCCTTCAACAAAACAGATCCAAATCCTGGTTGACACGGGTCACACTTGCCATTACTGAAAATTTTTAAAGAAAAAATTAAAAAATATTACTTAAGGCCTAAATTCAAAACTAAACATCCTACAGTTACTCCTAAAAATCTATAAAATGCATCCATAGATATCACCAAAAGAAAACCTGCCTTACAGCTCTATAGCCATGTAGAAAATAGTAGGGATAGATTACATTTTAGAACTGCTTTATTATACATCAAACTGTCTTTACCAAAAATCATTAACAACCAAGTACAGTTAATCCTGACCATTAACATATAAATATTATCTAGATAATTTGAATTTAAGGTTTAGAGAAAATGATCTGCATGTTAACAGGGAACAAGTATAATAGCATGGAATAAGGTCACAGATGAAGGACTAAAATATATTATTGGAGAGCAAGAGTGAAAGAAAATGGCAGAAGGGTTCCAGTTACCAAGCTCCCCACATCACTACTAATACTTAATGAAAACTAGCAGACTAGATTTACTAGTATTTATTTAACACAGTATTTTCTATAAAAACTCAAAATTCTTTCTTAAAAGTTCAGTAATTATAAACTTCTAAAAATTCTCTTAAGTTATATGCACATTCAGCAAGGAATAAATTATACTACAAAGTATCATATCACCTGCCAAACTGCAGGTACACGTTAAAAGTATACTTTCAACTTTAAAAAAACACCAACCTAATGCACAAGGCTAGAAATCGGGCACACTTATGGGCTATGCTTCGTCCTGCCTCAAAGAAGCAAACGCGTACAATGTCTGAAAGACATTTACGTGTTTTTGAAAGCAGGCTCTCATTTCCTTCCTTTGAGCTGTAAAATAATAGCACACATTTAGACTCATCTTGAACATCTAATTAAAATATTCAAAAAGCAACCATCATTGTGAAATGTAATTATTAACCTTCCAGGTCCATTCGAATGTACTCCAGCTAACCAACAAAGAGCATCCAACACAAGACTCTGAGCGTGTTCTGTGATTTGGCCATCATCTGCTTTTCTACAAAGAGTGTTAAGAAGCTTCTCATGAAATTCTGAAAACTGTAACATAGCACATCGTTGGATTCTACAAAGAAGAAAATATAAATATATTATCAACCAAAACAGAACAATCAGAATGAAAGCCATTACAACTCCTTTGTCACATCTCCTTCTAAATCATGAATACCACAATAAAAAAAAAAAACTTTTGAAAATTAAACATTACAATATAGAATATGGAAATATACAAAATGAAATGCAGGTCTTTGAATTTAAGGGTAGAGTATGAAAAGATTTAAAAGATCATATAAGCAACTTTTGACTTATAAAACATTTTTAAAGAAATGAAGTTAACAATAATGTATTTTATTCTCACAAAGAGTAGAACTTCAAATTATATTTCTTTCCTCATTGTAAAAAACTGCATTCCTGGTTTACACCAAGCACTGTATAGACATCAGGGATAAGATAATGAAGTAGAAAGACTATTCATATCATGACTGATATGGAAAGTAAATACTTTGTAGCATAAGTTAGATTTTAAAATATTGTGTGTGGATACATTTATCAGAATTCTTCCTATATAGTTTTATTATTTATTAAGAATACAGGAGAAGAAAATGAGGTTACCTTTCCTTAGAAATTGAAGTCTTCTTGAATCTTCGAATGGTGACTGAGACCTCTTGAAGTAAGTCACAGCCCCGGAGGTTTTCAGATTTACGGGTGCCACTTGTATTTTCATTCTTAACATTTGAAGATTTTTCCTGGACATAAAAAAACAAATAACTGAATAAACAAATGAAACCAAAAGTAATTTATTTTTTAAAGAAAAATAATTGAGTTGTAACTATTAAAGTAGCAATCTAAATTTTAGATGACAGCTTCTACCTTCATACTCAAAGTAAATAACTAATTTTGTTCAGTGTTACAAAGGGGAATATATGACACAGACACTGTTTCAAAGGTAATAGTTAATTAAAAATTATAAAGCAGAAGTCCAAGTCCCAACGAAAGCACTTATAACCTGATATATGAGACTTCCAAAATCCATTAGGGTCACTAATTTTCAGTATGAAACACAGAGACAACTGCTCTATATCAGAATTATTCTGAGGATTAAATTAAGTACCCAGAGGTCTTTGAAAAATTGGAAAACTGGGCCTCCCTGGTGGTGCAGTGGGTTAAGCAATGCACTATGAAGCAAACCACAGCCACTGCAGCACAAGTTCGATCCCTGCCACAGGCCAGGGAGGGGACCCACATGGCACAGCAGACCTCTCCTGCCTCACCTGCCCGCTACTGCCCTCGGCAGCGTGTTTCAGTCAGTCTGCCTGTTCTGCTCCCCACTCTATTTCTGGTGAATCATCTCACTGCCTTGGACTCCGGCCCGTACCCCAGCTCTTGTATGTATAAATAAATAAATCTTAAATAAATAAACAAATAAACAAACAAACAAACTGGAAAAAAAAGAGAAAAAATTGGAAAACTTTCACAAGTATGAAGTGAATTGTTATTATGATCCTGCTATTGTTATTTATGATAAACAAAATCTCCAGAACTTAGGACAATCCTAAAAAGACCATATGATACACAGCTAGTTTTAGTATATCAACCCTGAAAGTTAGGCTACATTATTTAAAGTCAATTACAAACTTCTCCTCCTACATCTTGCCAAATATTTACTCTAGAAAATGTAGTGAGTTACCAGCAGATGGCACAGAAACAAACTCTCACACCTATAGAAGTATTAGAGTTTCAAATTAACAATCTGTTAACAATTACTCATTACTGAGTAGACTTACAAAAGTTAAAGTTAATTCAAAATATTTTCTTCTTAATTATCTTTAAATCACTGCAAAGAAAAAAATGCAAACTACATTACTACAGAAAAATCAATGAAGGGACAATACTAATTCCAACAGTGTTAATAAATCTCATCCACAATTAGAACAACAATGCTATAGATTAAAATGTTACTTCAGGGCCTCCCTGGTGGCGCAGTGGGTTAAGCAACACACTATGAAGCAAACTGCAGCCACTGCAGCATGAGTTCTATCCCTGCCTCCAGCCAGGGAGGGATCCCACTGGCGCAGCAGACCTCTCCTGCCTCCCTAGCTGCTCCCCTCAGCAGTGTGTTTCAGTCAGTCTGCCTGCTCTGTTCCCCGCTCTGTCTCTGGTGAATCCTCTCACTGCTCTGGACTCTGGCCTGTACCCCAGCTCTTGTATGTATAAATAAATAAATCTTTTTAAAAAAAAATGTTACTTCATACCTTGCCTGCTGCGACTTTTGCCAAGAGTGAAGCAAGTGAATATCCTTTGTTACTCTGATTTTTCAGTGATGGAAGCCTTACTACTGGACGTACACCACTATTACAGATCTCATCTGTCCCTCTTTCATTTACAGCCTTGACGTGGATTAAAAATGAACGGTATTTTCCTCCTGCCATACCTAAAGGAATAGCACAGAATTGGTAACTGAATCATTAAATAATCATCCCCTGATGCAAGCTAAATAATTAATTACACAAAAAGAAAAATACACTTGGCCAAGAATTTCAAATTACATTGTTTAAGTATAATATGACTGAATAAAATCTGTATGTTGGTAGCAACATTACAAAAATCAGAAGCTGTCTTGACCACCATTAGAACATTTGATTTGTTATAAATATTTGAGATTTTTTTCCCAGTCACTGAAGTTATTCATTTTAATAGAAATTTTGTGGGCTGCAGGGAAAAAAGCTGTTATTGAAGTAAAACCCATAGATAATGATGTGTATCCATCCATTTTATGCATGCATTCACAAATATTTATCTGTATACAAATACATAATAAGCATTATATAGGGTTAACAGCTGAAACAGCAGCTTTAGATTGACTGAGTTTGAATAATGGCTTTGCCGTTTATAAGGCATGTGACAAATTAACCTTGTTGTGGTTCTCTATGTAATGACATGTAAATGTACAATGAGAATAACAGTACACCTCAAAGGTAACTAAAGTGCATGGCTCAAAGGAAGTACTCAACAAATGTAGCACGCTATTATAAGACATGTTTTGTCTTATTTTAACTAAAATATCATTCTGTACAATCTATATTTAAAATAGTCTGTGATAACACCCTTACAATAATACCCTCATCAGCAAACCATTAGTCTCATGTTGTCTTAGCAGGTATTAAATCATTCAGAATTACAAAAGCTACCATACTTTTCCACAGATATGACTGTCTACTATCCCAGTACTACATTGTTATACTCTATTGTATATTATTCTGTATTGTATATTATTCTGCATTTTACAACATCTGCCTTCACAATCATCTCTCTCCAAATTTCCTAGATCTGTGTCTTCTTTTTTCATAAAAATTTAGCAATCATTTTCTCCACTTTCAAAAACCTTTTGTGAATTTGAGTAGAAAAATAAGCTTTCTAGGTAAATTCTAGGAAAAATGACACTTTTTCATTATTAAGCTTTTTGAAATAAGTAATATAATTACATCTTCCATTTTGTCAAAGTAAACACTTTTGTTTTCAAATAAAAATTTAAGTTTCACACTCACAATCAACAAAACTCACTTATGCTGACAACAGTATGAGAGAAGAGATTTTATTAGGTTAGCTCATAACTGTACCCCAGTATGTGGTCTAAACACCACAGGATCTCATAAACTTAATGAATGAATGAGATATAGTCAAGAAAATATAGTTAAAATTTATATATACACTATGTCTGCAACCAAAGACAAATGTGTAAATGTGGACAAACATTATATATACAAATTAAAATAGTTGTTAAAGAAGTGGTCAGATATTCTGACCCTAGTCTACCTCCAAATTTATTTTTTACAGTCATGGCAGGTGTTCTACTCATTGACATTTTTATTAACCCCTGGGATACAAAAGTTGAAATAAAGGTCCTACTAACACAATATCTACTAACTATATAATAGCCAATTATTTTTAAATATACTTTAATTAGAGCTCCCCTGGCCTGCTTGTGACTATGCAGGTGCCTTTCTTTTTCTTTCTCTTTTCCTTAACAAACCTTTCAAAATATAAAATAAATATACTTTAATTATAATTTGTATGAACTTGAGACAAGCCATTACATTGATACTACAAAAAGAGAAGACATAACCATATACAATAAACTCTCTGAACATCCAAGGCTCTAAGAATTGATGAAGACAAACATGCCAAAACATGACCTCTAGGTAACTCTGGAAGAACTCTATCATGTCACTAGAAATGGTCTGTTCATTTTTTTTTTTTTTTTTTTTTTTCTTTTTNAACATGACCTCTAGGTAACTCTGGAAGAACTCTATCATGTCACTAGAAATGGTCTGTTCATTTTTTTTTTTTTTTTTTTTTTGCTTTTTCAAAAGTCATTTGAGGTCTCTAAGACACACAAAGAATCAGAAGTTTCACCTAACATTACAATCACTTACAAGAAATAACCTGAACTTTAGTGGAATTGCTAAAGCAAATCTCAGACAAAATTTTATGTTAGGTTTTTTTAGATCAGTTTTTTTTTTATTAATCTTTATAAACGCTGTATTATTTATTCTGTTTTGTAAAATATGTTACTTCACCTTTCACAAGTTTGGGGCTTGTTAATGTCAACATTCCAGCATGCCCTGATAGATCAAGACCACTTGCAAGCCATACTGGCCCACAAAGAATGTCTTCTTTATGATCTTCCAAAAATGGACATAATCTAAGACCTAAAAAGAAAATACATATTTTTCTATGAAATTAGTTAGTAACTTGAAATATGATACTTAATATCCATCCCATTTATATTTAATATCACCATGAAAGATAGCACACTTAGAATGTGTTCAAATAAAAATTCACTATTATGCTAAGAAACTATAATCAATTAGATATATCGTTTCATTCCCATATTAACATTCGCCTTGATTTTCAAAAAAAAATTTTTTTACAAAATCATGACATGATTCAAATCCCAAGATATTAAAAGAACAAGTTTGCGAGTATTAGCACAGCTGTGTTCAGAGATGAGCTGAAAGTTAAAGCATATTGCCAAAGCAGAAGTATAGGTTATTTAATTGTGTTCCCAAAACGAAGTTTTTGCAAGCCACAAGGAAATGTTTGCCCAACATGATGCATTTGGATCACTATTCCTTTTACTGCCATGGACAACAGCTCTATAATTTAACTCACACGGTGATTCCTCTACATCCATGTGCTGCATTTCTTCATTCAAATCAACCAGGGACGGTTTCCCATTTTGTTCCACTTCAATGTTAAGAGCTGGAGACAAAGGAAAGGTGATCTGCCTATCTACTGCTGTTTCTAGAGGATAAAAATATTAGTAAACTTAATTTTGCTTAATATCAATGACTGATGGGCCTAAAATCTAAAATTTTCAGTTAAACTGGGAACTACTGAAATTTTCATTTCAGATGCTATAAAATTGTGATCAGGAGCGGAAAAAAATTAGATTCAATTAATTGTTTCATACACTCTTCTGTCTTTAAATGGTAGTAAAATATTCACCTGAAGAAATAATTTGCTAAGCAGAGATTTCTTTCCTGCTTAGTACAGATTTCTTTCCTGTAGGTACAGCATAAGCACCTACAGTTTTAAAAATAATAATGCCTAAGTCCTAGACCAAATTAAATCAGAACTTGTCATTATTCAAAAGAATACACACAAATAAACACTAACACATACTTATTTTTAAAACATAAAAAGTGTCAATGCTTTTACCGCTATTTTCTCTGAAGTGCTCCCAAGCTTTCTAAATTAATCTACTGTTAAGAAGAACAATGAGAACTAACATCTAATTCTTAGTACACTAAATGTGTATAATCCTTTTAGTGGAAAAATTTATCAAATTCTTCACTTGGATATATTTCTAGCATTACATGAAAGGTTAGGTTTTACTAGTAACTTTTTTAAAATGTTACTTTATACCAATGTTCTTTTTCCCAAACAAATCTCCTTTTAAAAGAAAACATCATACTAAAGTTTGACTTCAGTAACACAAAACATCTAAACTAATTTACAAATGAACTAACTGCATTTCCTAAAAAGCATCATTAAATTACTCAATTTCATACAATTCTGAACACTACTGAGTTACTAAAAGCTCACAAATGTTGTCTGGATTAATTTTTCTAAATAAAACCACAAAAAGGAAAGCAGGAAAATAACATGGGGAGTAAAGAAGGACGTCAAACCTAGACAGCAAAGTTGAAAATTAGTTTAAGAAACCAACTATAAGATAAAGTCTCAAGTACAAATTTTGGTCCATTCTTACCATTGACTTTCCCTAAGCCTGGAGCTTTATTTTTCAGGAGTGTCACTTGTATCTGTGGTATATTGGTGATGTTTGAGTTCAAAACAAATTTGAAGTCCACATGTCCAACCATACAAGCTTTAGGTAGAACTAATTCAAATACATGTTCATCCCAGCTATTGCTGTCAAATAAAGGGAGAAATGCTAATAAATAAAAAATCTCTCTTCAGTCAAAACCACATTATCATTAATATCATCTTTCACAGCAGCTGTCAGTGGAAAGATAAAATTTATGGAAATGGATGACCTAACCTTAGAAATCTACATCTGTCTTGGGAACTGTTCATTCCAATAAACCCTATTCCTCAAAGTTTAGGCTACTAAGCATCAGAATTATCTACAAATTCTTGGGCACTACCCTAAGTATAGGAGTAGGGTCCCCAAAATATGCATTTTTAAAACAAGAACTTCTTACATTTTCTGTACATGATCCATGGAAGAAAAGAAACACCTGTTTGAGTACAGAAACTAGAGAGAGGTTCCACAGCTTTCCCTATACTCTGCTCAAAGACTGGCCTTGACTGGAGAACCTGCCTTCCTCAGACTCCAAAACCAAAAACCATTCCTCTATCTTTCCAAGCACCAAGGTAAACTACACAGGAATGGAAGAAATTTACATTAAAACTTCTGTAAGTCACTTGGTAATCAAAAAAGCAACCATAATATAAATAAAACTACAAATTACAAAAAAGATAAATGCATGCATTTCACAGCACCATGGATGTAGCTGGAAAGGATTATACTCGGTGAGATAAATCAGAAGAAAAAAAAATTGGATGAATATTGGGAAACTGAACAGAGAGTCAAAAAAAGACAAAACTTGTAGGCAATATAAGATCTAAGGCTTAAAGTACAGACATGGGAGGAAAAGGGATCAATAGGAGTTAAAAAAGCACAAGGAACCATGATGATGGTTCACAGGTGATGTGGTAGGGGGATATTTATGAGGACTACGCCTGAGGGGAGAAATCAAATACTATACGAAAATGAACAGCAATGAATAAATAAAAAATAAAAGAAACTTTAAAAATTAATAAAAGAAAATAAATAAAATCCAAACTTCTCACTTATCGGCTTCAATCTCAGTATAAATTTCTTTTTTCCAATTAGCTCAATCCAAAAACCTAAGACTCAATCATCCTATCTCTTCTCTCTCAACCCAGAGGTTTAATACACTAGCATGTACTAATCTTTCCCAGTCCAAGTTGTATCCAGAATCCAACCACTCTTTTCAATGCCTCCATCAATTACCACCATAGTCCAAACTACCATCACCATTTCACCTGAATCAAGTGCAACAGTATCCAAACTAGAATCTCTACTTCACTGACTGCCAAGCTAAATGTGTACTACAACCATTTATTATTTACTGTCAGTACAGTAGTCTTATGGTATCCTTCTAGTATATAAATTATATAATCTCACTTCTATACAGAAAACCATCTATGGCCTAAAAATATAGTTATGTGCTGCCTACAAACTATTTTCTCATGTCTCCGACTACTATTGCGTTCATTCACTGCATTCCACAACCAGTCTTCTCACTTTAGTCTTCTAAAATTCATACAATACATTTCAGGGTCTCTGAACTTCCTATAGTCTCTGAATTAATGTCTAAATGGATATCTTCTCAAGCCCCTTAAATAATTAATGCTTACAGTCAAACCCATTAGAATGTAAAGTCCATGAGTTATAAATTATTTAAACAGGGGCCTCCCTGGTGGTGCAAGGGGTTATAGGACACAGCACTCTGAAACGATCTGCACAATCCCCGGTCAGGGAGGTGACCCACATGGCACAAACACCTCTCCTGCCTCACCCACTGCTCCCATCAGCAGGGTATTTCAATCAATCTGCCTGTCCTGCTCCCCACTCTGTCTCTGGTGAATCCTCTCACCACACCCCACACCTCTGGCTTGCACCCCAGCTCTTGTATACATAAATAAATCAATCTTACAAAAATTTAAATAATCGTTAATCATAAACTGGATCAGCAAACTAATTGCATGTTGGATTACTGTCACTACTTTACCTTGTATTTATGAATACAACAATTTCCAAAATTAAGGTGACAAATGAAAAGAACAGTTACTAACATGCAATGGTTAAGAAAAACTGTATATTACCTTTAACAAATATAAATCTAAAATTAAACGCCTTAGAAGTATTTTTTACCTGTCAGTTTGTAATTTCCAAGTTCTAGTATGCTGAGCAGCATCTCCATGGTGTTGCTGATGCAAATGTTGAGGATGCCTCCTTTGCTGCTGTTCTTGTTGAACTTCTACCCAGCATGGAGGAACGGTAGCTGAAAACCGTGGAGTCAAAGTCTCAAAGCGGGTTAGCTCCACCAAAGATGTCAAGATGTCAAGGGTGAATGGCTGGTCCACCAATAAATCAACTCCTTAACAATAGTATATGTAGAATTTGAAATAGATTTTAAAAGAAGAAGAATATTAATTCCTGTTCCTTGTGTAGTCAGTTATAAGACCTGCCAAATATCCTGAAGGTTAATAAAGAAGGCTCAAAGAGCTACATAAAATTAAAGTAACTAGCATACAATATACATTAAAAAAATCCATCCAAAATATTTTAAATTATAGAGAAGGTGCTCAACCTGTTAGAAAGGCTCTGAGTAAGCTTTAACCCCGAAGTTAGTAAGGGCAACAAAAGCATTGTTACTGAAATGCAAGTCAAACTTAAATCATTGCATTAACTGACTTTTAGCCTTTATTATTTAGAAAATAAAATGCCAATTTACTCCACCATGTACGGAACATCTGTTTTTACTCTATAAAAATGAAAATTTTCAAAAGTCAATGCTTTCCTGGTAGCAAGAAAATAATTACAAACCAAAGGCTTAAACAGTATTTTCTGCACTTGTGTGGCAATTATTATGATATACATAGCAGTATTAGAAGAACAGCAAACCACTTCAGAGAGATTAGTTTTCCTTTGTTAATACATAGATCCTTATCATTGAAATTTCTAACATCAGGGAAAGCTAATGTTAGAGCTAACAACAATCTCTGTTTCAATTAACAGAAGTTTAAAAAAGTCTTGAAACACAAAATCTGATTAAAGCTTAAGTATATTTTCACAAAATTTAACCCAAATTCTAAAAAATTATTACCAGTATTTTGAACCACACTTTCTCTCAACATTTCAATGTCATAAAAATGACTGTATTTTTTGAAACATTAATATTTTTAATGCTTTATTTTATTAATGTATAGAATAAATAGTCTGCAATATTCACTTTGTAATTTAATTGATGTTATCTTTTAAATAATGTTTTATGAACTTGGCGTGAAATTTTTTTTCTTCATTATACCAGTAGCCTATAAGATATGAAAACATTCAATAAATTAGCTCTTTCAAACCAAGTTATAGGGCCTCCCTAGTGGCGTAGTGGGTTAAGCAATACACTGTGAGGTAGGCCACAGCCACTGCAACACCAGTTCAATCCCTGCCGCCAGCCAGGGAGGAGGCCCACATGGCACAGAAGACCTCTCCTGCCTCACCCGCTGCTCCCCTCAGGAGTGTGTTTCAGTCAGTCTGCCCACTCTGTCTCTGGTGAATCCTCTCACCTCTTTGGACTCTGGCCTGTACCCCAACTCTTGTATGTATAATGAATGAAATAAAGCCAAGTTATACACTACTGCCACAAGAGACTCAAAGCCAAATGTTAGCAATAGGAAGAAAGAAGAGTACCAATGTTCAAGCAGGCCCACCCGAAATCAATACACCATAGAAAGTCATCACCCAGAACCTGATAATATGGTCACAGAAGAATATCCACACCTAATAGACAAAGACTTCCTAAAGGCCATGATAAGAACAATCAAAGAGTTAAGAGAAAATGCAGAAAGGAAAAAGAACATAATCAAGGAAATGAAGACTGAAATGGAATCCCTGAGAAGGAAGTGATAGAGCTGGAAGATACCCAGAGAGTAGTATAGGAGCTCAAAAACTGTGGAAAAAGCCAGGAAAACAGAATAGAAGCAATGGAAGAACAAATCAGTACTCTCAAAGACACAGACATAAAACGAACCAAGAAAGAGAAGGAAAGAAAAATAAAAACGAAAAACAATGAAGAAACACTTAGAGTACTATTTGACACCATGAGGAAAGGAAATATAAGAGTCGTAATATACCAAAAGAGTAAGAGAGAGAAAAAGGTTCCAAGAACCTATTCAAAGTGATGATTGAAGAGAACTTTCCAAGCACGAAAAATGAAATGAAAATAGATATATAAGAAGCTAGAAGAACGCCAAATTACCACAATGAAAGGAAAACTACAGCAAGACACATAATAATAACTTTTCCAAAGGTCCAGAACAAAGAAAAAATAATGAAACTGCAAGGACGAAGAAACAGATTCCCTACAAAGGAAAACCAATCAGGCTGACATCAGATTTCTCCAAAGAAACACTAAAGGCAAGAAGAGAACAGAGGGACATATTTAACAAACTCCAAGTCATCAAATTCCAACCAAGAATACTCTACCCTGCAAATCTCTCCTTCCTCTATGAGGGAAAAATAAGAACCTTCTCAGACAAAGTCTACAGAAATTCACTAAAAACCCCCACTCCAAAAAATACTACAAGAAACCTCAGAGCTAAAACCAACAGAGGAATGAATAAAAGAAGGTAAGGAACAGAATCACAAAAAGGCAAACAAAATGGCAAAGATGTATGCCAGTGTGTCAATTTTAACTGTAAATGTAAATGGACTAAATTCATCATTAAGAATGCACAGAGTAGCAGGCTAGATTAAAAAAAAACCACCTTTTGCTCTCTACAGGAAACACATTTAACTACAAAAGACAAACATAGAATGAAAGTAAATGGCTGAAAAAAAAAAAAAAAGTAAATGGCTGGAAACCAATTCTACAGTCAAAAGAACCAAAAAAGAAGGCAGGAATGGCTATACTTACATCAGATAAAAGAGACTTCCAACTAAAAAAGGTTAAAAACAGATGGTCATTACATTATGATTAAGGTGACAATAAATCAAGAAGACATAACACTCATCAACATATACTCACCAAATGAAGGAGCACCAAAATATATCAGAAAACTGATAACATCTTTGAAAACAGTCATTAGAGAAAATACATACATAGTAGGAGACTTCAAAACACCACCCTCACCAACAGATAGATCAATGAGACAAAAAATAGCAAAGACACTAGAGCTCTAAACAAGGATCTAGACCTCATGGGCGTAATGGACATCTATAGAACAGTACACCCCAAAAAATCTGAGTATACATTTTTCTCAAGTGCACATAGATCATTCTCGTGGATTAACCACATACTGGAACACAAGACAAACATCACCAGATACACTAAAATTGAAATCATACCAACTATCTTCTCTGACCATGAAGGCATCAAGCTAGAAATAAACAATGAAAAGAAAACAAGGAGCCCTCCCAATACATAAGATTAAAACCCGCACTATTGGAGGACCATTGGATCAATGAGGAGATCAAAGAAGAAATTAAAAAATACCTTGAGATGAATGATAATGGGGGGAAAAAAAGATGGCCACGGAGAGACAATAGGCTAAGAAAGCTCCTGGAAGATACAGGAAAAAGGGAAAAAATACAGCAGGCCCCAGTAGGAACTGTAACACTGAGGATAAATTGGACTATATTTTCAACCTAC
>JAGFMF010012281.1:21349872-21376961 GCA_019455555.1 Galemys pyrenaicus
CCATCATGATGGAAAAGATAAATGATCTGTTTAAAATCATTATAGATCTGAAGAAGGAGAATGAGATATTAAAAAAAAAGAGGAGGAAAATAAGATAAACAAGGAAAACATGGCTGAACAAATAAGCTCTTTGAAGAAGGAAATAGAGGACTTAAGAAAGTCGATGGGAGATCTACAGGAAGATAGAAAAAAACAGGGAAAACAGAATGGAAGAGGCAGAAGAGGGAATCAGTTCCCTTGAGGATACAGAAACAAAAAGAACCAAGACAGAAAAAGATAGACAAGTCCAGAGGAAAAAAAGCGGAGATGAATGATAATGAGGACACAACACCCCAGAATATCTGAGACACAGCAAAAACAAATATAAGAAGAAAATATACAGCAATACAGGCACACATCAAGAAACAAGAAACAATGTGAATAACCTAATTTCAAACCTTAAAGAACTGGAAAAAGAACAACAAAAAAAATGCAAAAGCCAGTAGAAGAAAGAAAATAATAAAAATCAAAGCAGAAATAAATGAAATAGAAGAAAACGATCCAAAAGGTCAATTAAGGGCCTCCCTGGTGGCGCAGTGGGTTGAGCAACGCACTGTGAAGCAAACCGCAGCCACTGCAGCACGAGTTCGATCCCTGCTGCCAGACAGGCGAGGGACCCACATGGCACAGCAGACCTCTCCTGCTGTGCCCGCTGCTCCCCTCAGCAGTGTACTTCCGTTGATCTGCCTGTTCTGCTTCCCACTCTCTGTGGTGAATCCTCTCACCCCCACACCACTGGCCTGTACCCCATTGCTTGTATGCATAAATAAATAAATCTTTAAAAAAAAAAAACCATTCTTTGTTGAAAAAAAAAAAAAAAAGGTCAATTAAACCAAAAGCTGATTCTTCGAAAAAATAAACAAAATAGATAAACCCCTAGCCAGGCTGACAAAGAAAAAACGGGAGAACACACAAATGAAAGAGAACAAATCACAACAGACATAGCAGAAATCAAAAGAATAATCAGAGACTACTCTGAAAAGTTATATGCAAACAAGTTCAACAAACTAGAAGAGTTGGATAAATTTCTACAATTTTACAATCACCCAACGTTAAAGAAATATAGAACACCTAAACAGTCCAATTATAAGTAGTGAAATTGAAACAGTAATCAAAACCCTCCCCAAAAATAAAAGTCCAGATCCAGATGGCTTTACAAATGAATTCTATCAAACATTCAGAAATATACTAGTATCCATCCTACACAGACTCTTTAAAAAAATTGATAAAGAAGGAATACTATAAAACACATTTTATGAAGCTAACATACTAATACCAAAACCAAACAAGGACAACACACACACACAAAAAAACTATAAACCAATTTCTCTAATGAACACCAGTGCAAAAGTCCTTAATAAAATTTTAGCCAACAGGATCCAACAATCAACAAGATGATTCACCAGGACCACGTAGGATTTATTCCAGGAAGACAAGGATGATTCAACATCCTAAAATCAATAAATGTAATCCATCACATCAACAGAAAGAATAAAAGCCATATGATCATATCAATAGATGCTGAGAAAACATTTAACAAGGTTCAGCATCCATTTATGACAAAGGCCCTTGAAATTCTCAGGATAGAAGGACCATACTTTAACATAATAAAGACCATATATGAAAAGCCCATAGCCAGTATCATTCTCAATGGTGAAAAGCTAAAAGCCTTTTCCTTAAGATCTGGAACAAGACAAAGATGCCCACTCTCACCACTGCTCTTCAATATAATACTGAAAGTCCTAGCCAGAGCAGTAAGACAAGAAAAAGGCACACAAGGAATCCAAACATGGAAAGAAGACAAAAGTATCACTATTTGTAGCCGATATGATAATATACAGAGAATCCCAAAAGCTCTACAGAAAATCTAATCAAGATAATCAGCCAGTTTAGCAAAGTAGCGGGATACAAAATCAACACACAAAAAATCAGTAACCTTCCTATATACAAACAACCAATCTGAAGAAGAATCAAGAAAACTATCCCTTTTATAATTGAAACAAAAAAAAAATCAAATACTTGGGAATAAACCTAATAAAAAAGGTGAAGGACCTCTACATAGAAAATTACAAAACATTGCTAGAAGAAATAGAAGACACAAAGAAATGGAAAGACACCCCTTGCTCATGGATTGGAAGAATTAACATCATCAAAACAGCCATGCTACCAAAAGCAATCTACAGATTCAATGCTATTCCAATAAAATTTCAATGACATTCTTCAAAGAAACAGAAAAAATATTGATGAAATTCATATGGAGAACAAAAACTCCTGAATAGTCAAAGCTCTCCTGACTAAAAAGAAAAGGGAAGGGAGGTAACACACTTTCAGATCAGACTTCAAATTATACTATAAAACCACAATAATAAAAACTGCACGGTATTAGAACAAAAACAGATACATAGGCCAACAGAATAGAACAGAAAGCCCAGAAATAAACCCAGAGACTTAAGAACAACTGATCTTTGACAAAGGAGCAAAGAATATGCAATGAAATAAAAACAGCTTGTTCAATAAATGGTGTTGGGCAAGCTGGACTGCTACATGCAAAAGAATGAAACTAGAATATTGCCTTTCACCATGTACAAAAATCAACTCAAAATGGATTAAGGACTTAGACATAAGACCTGAAACCATAAAATATGTAGAAGAAAATGTAGGCAAAACCCTACATGACATATACCTCAGTAAAATCTTAAAGATACAACACCCAAAGCAAAGATAGTGAAGGAAAAGATAAACAGCTGGGACTACATCAAACTTAAAAGCTTCTGTACAGCAAAAGACACGCTAACCAAAACAAAGTGACACTCCACTGACTGGGAGAAAATCTTTTCACACAACACTACCGACAAGGAACTTAACACAAAGATCTACAAAGAACTGACCAGACTAAAAAAAAACAAAGTAAACAATCCAGTCAAAAAAAGTACAGAAGAACTAAAAAGGCAATTCTCCAAAGAGGAAATGCAAATGGCCAACAGGCATATAAAAAAAGGCTCAACATCTCTTGTAAACATAGAAATGCAAATCAAAACCATAGTGAAAAAACGGCACATATCAAAAATATTAGCAACAACAAATGTTGGTGAGGATGTGGAGAAAAAGCAACTCTACTACATTGCTGGTGGAAATGCAAACTGATCCAACCATTATGGAAAGCAGTGTGGTAGTTCCTCAAACTACTAAAAATGGAACTCCCATATAATCCAGCAATCCCACTCCTAAGAATATACCCAAAAGACACAAAACCACTGATTCAAAAGAATACCTGCAACCCAATGTGTACTGCAGCACTCTTTACAATAGGTAAAGACCTGGAAACAACCTAGATGCCAAAAAATAGATGATTGGATCAAGAAGATATGTTACATATACATGATGGAATACTATTTAGCAATCAAAAACGATAAACTAGAGTCATTTGTAGAAACATGGATAGAACTAGAAGGGATTATGCTCAGCAAAATAAAATCAGAAAGCAAAAGAAAAATACCGGATGGTTTCACTTCTAGGAGGGCTAGAAGGGAACCAAATAAGGAACCAAGGAATAGAATAATAAAAATGAAAGGGGAAAAAAAAAAACACAACAAAAACAAAAAGACAAGGACAAATCACACTTTGTGGGGGCAGGGAAGGAATGGTATGAGGGCACAAAGAGCAGAGGGACTGCAGTGATGATGCACTGCTGAAATGGTGGAGGGAAATCCATGGAGACCACAATTGATGTCAAATATATATAAATAAGAAAAAAAAGCTATATGGTTGATTCAAAAGAGTTTTCATCAAGTATAGCAAGAGACTTAAGTCAGCTTATTTCAATCAAGAGATAATTATGTCTCTCCAGAGTCACTGTGATGGGGACACTTGTATGTGCTACTGGAAATTAGTAAGAACTCAGAGATGTTACTAATATAATATAGGACAGTCTTCCCACAACAAAGAATTACCTAGTCTAAAAAAAGTAGTGCTCATATTAGCTCAAGAAAACCTGACATATAAACTAGTAAAAACCATTATACATTATACTAATAAGCACTGAAAGTTCACTTTTCAAGCAAGAAAAATGATCACATGCCAAATATAAGTGTCTGTGAAGATCAAGCTATGCCTCTATGCATAGCTTCAAGTTGGAATATATTTGAGTTTGAACACACTTTTCATTAAAGACAAACTAATCTTCTTAAATTTTTCTTTAAAGATTTCTTTATTGGACCTCCTTAGTGTCACAAGGGGTTGAGCAACACACTGTGGGGCTTCCACAGCCACTGCAGCACAAGTTAAATCCCAGCCAGGGAGAGGACGAAGATGGCACAGCAAACCTCCCCAGCCTCAACCACTGTCTGCTGCTGTCTGCTATGCCCTGTGGGCCACCTCCCTAGCCAGGATTGAACTCAGCTTCATTATGCTGCAACTTAACCCCTTACACCACCAGGGAGGCCCCTAATTGTCTTTTAAATGCTAGATTTGGGGGGTAAAATGTGGTAAAAGCCGGGGCCTCGCTGGTGACACAGGAGTTAAAGTCTCAGCACTTTCAAGCTATTGCCAGCCATTGTGGCCTGAGTTCGATCCTATCCAGGGAGCTAATCCTCATGGTACAGCAGACCTCTCCTGTCTTGCCTGCTGCTCCTCTCAGAAGTGTATTTCAGTGAATCTGCCTGTTCTTGTTCTCTACTTTGATTCTGGTGAATCACCCCCCCTGCCCTTCTGGCCAGCATCCAGTTCATGCATGCATAAATAAATAAAAATAAGTCTTAAATAATTATCAACAGTTATTAATTAAGCACCAAGTGTATACTTTGCAAACGTTGCTATATAAAAATATAATGGTAAAAATAATGCCACTGCCATTGAGCTTTACAACCTAAAATGAAATACAACAAAAATCCTGTAGCCTAACTCAAGATTTCCTTAACTTAGAAATGGCTATTTTGTCAAATTAAGTGAAGTAAAACTATCATTTCAGGAACAATGTTAAACATAATTTTGAGAGTATCTTTCAAAGATTTATTTACTTGTATCCAGACATTTTATTCCAATTATATTAGGCTTGATAAGAAAATGAGTACTCAGAAAATTCAGTAAGAATGAATGAATTACTTCTAGTGCCTTATGGAATGATTATAATCTAAGATGTGTTTATAGGCCAGTTTTTCCACACCAAGAAAACTCCCATAAAAAAAAAATTAAGAACTAAACAGTCTGGCTTCTATCCCATTTACATTTTTACAATTTCTTTTTCCTTTCCCACAATAATACTTCCTATGAAGGAAGATAGTACTGTATCTAGATAAAATACCCTAAACTATTAGAAGTTTTAACAAGTCAAATTTCCAGGAAATATTAATTCATATCTTGAGAGAAATAAGCAAAAGCAGTGAGATCTTTGCCTAAGGTGACATATTTTTTTTGAAAAAAAGTTCTGGAGAGCATTGTAAAACACTGATAAGAGGCAAAAAGAGTAACAACAACAAAAATCTTGTTAAAGGTTCACATGGAGTTTTAAGGGTCTAAATACACCACTTTAAGGAGAGACTTTTTTAGCTTTACAATTCCAATAGTAATGTTACCGTTATTAGTCATTCCATTAACTATACACTTACTTAATGATTCTCTTTTATAGGTTTTTTTTCCACTCTCCTACTAGAAAAAATGTTTCCTAATGGTTGAAATGTTTTTACCTCTTAGGTTTTTCAACTACTAGAAAAATGATAAATACACTGCAAATGTTATATATGCCAACTACTAAGAAAACAATATATAAAAACAAGTCTCATAAAGAAAATGTCAATAAGACAATATAAACATAACTGATGTATATGTTATATACAGTAACCAAAAGCTGACTGGAAAACTGAAATAATGTTTAAGATTACGTAGGAGACTCAGAAATCTGAATACAACTATTTGTATTATTTTTAAAAATCATTTAAAAATTTAGTATCATACCTGAAATGCCAGGACTTGAAGGATTTGATAAAGGTTTAGAACCTTCAGAAGCTGGTTCCATTCCTTTAGAAAGTGATCCATCCACTAGTATATCAGCTTCATCAATATCATCACAGGTTCCTCCAATTTGGAGAAAATGAAGCTCACCACCTAGAGTTTAGTAATAACACATCAACACAAGTACATGGGAAAATAGAAAACCATACAGGAGCATATTACTTAGCTAATGACTTGACTTATTTTAATAACACTCAATAGGCAAATAAAGAGGGATAACGAAATAATACATGTTCAAGGATTTAGAAATTTAATTGGAAGGAACTGACAGCTAAAAAGTAATGAAGAAAATGCTAACTACATTAATGTGAAAGAGTTATCTACTAGGTATATGACATTATTTTAAATGCTTAAATACATTTAATCTTCACAAAAACCCCTGTAGTGGGGATTATTATGGTGGTCACTTTTATAAGGAAACTGATGCCACAGCCCAGTCTCTTATTTAATTCCAAAAGTAACAAAATTCAACAAAAATTCATAGTTTTTTGAAGCATTCACAATGAAATTATTTTTCATATCCTCAACAGAGAAAAAAAAATCTGAAAGAAAATTAAGCAAATATTTCAGACAAAATTAATGGAATAAATGTATATTCTAGTAAGAATATTTAGAGATTCACTTTGGGCATGACACAATAAGGAGGACCATAAATCCTCTTAATACAAGCAACTATAAACCTAAACAAAACTGTCATTCAATTAGGGTTGCTAAAAACTAGCCAAGATTTGGTGCTACTGAAAAGGAAGTTTCACCAGACTCGGAGAGTTGTAAGTTTAAAGGATTTCAGTAGCAATGGAAAGGAGGTTACCAACACTACTACCTAAAGTAAGAGCACTATTTGAGGAAAAGCAAAATATTAGATATAACAAGGAAATTAACACGCAGTTATAAAAGGTTAGAGAAACAAAGGGTCTCGGTAAACCTTCCACATATCCCTCAATGATCAGATTTGTACAGATGTTTCAACACATTCCCAGTCAATTAAGTACCCATGCCAATGCAGAAAAGACCTGAGAGGACACAGAAAAAATAAAAACAAAGAAAATAAGAGCGACAGCACACCTGAATACAGCCGTACTGGTAAAGGTATTTGCATACACTGCCTAGCAAAATCTTTTACTAAATACTAAACTATGTGGGAACAGAGAAGCCACAAGTTAAATAAAAAGCTAATAACTAATACTACTTAAAACTAATTTACAACATTACTAATTGTAGATTTTCATCAAAACACTCATGAGTCTTCAAAAGTAAAAGTCGCATGTTATTTGAATATTCTTGTAAGATAGTATCAGATCCAGTTGATTCACAGTTCACAATTTTTTGTTGTTAATTTACAACTACTTTATACATTTTTCAGATGCATCTGATCATTCAAACACTTCCTGAAGAGCTAAAGGGTAATAATCAAAGTGATTAAATTCTCGGGAATTATTTTTCAATAATTTTTCATGAGGAAAATCAAACACCTATCATGTGAGTTCACTTCATAGAACCTCTCACTGTCAAAACTCCAAGAATATATTAATCTATTTTATAGTTTAGGGTCCTCCCTGGTGGCCTTGAGGTTGAGTGTCAGCACATCACTTCTATGGCCTGGGTTTGGTCCCTCACCAGGGAGCTAGCCCACTTATGGTACAGGAGTCCTCTCCTATGTCACCTGTGTATTTCAGTACATCTGCCTGTTTTACTTCCCACTCTGTCTCTGGTGGACCCTTTCATCTCCCCACACCTCTGGTCTGCACCTCAGTTCTTCTCCACAAAAAAAAAAAAAAAAAAAAAGTATCATTTATAGTTTAAATACTATGCCTCTCCTGANCATTTCTTCTCCACAAAAAAAAAAAAAAAAAAAAAGTATCATTTATAGTTTAAATACTATGCCTCTCCTGAGTACCAAAAAGCTTATTTCATCATAAATTTGAATCACTAAACCCCAATTACATTTCTGAAAAATACGAGTATCTTTTAGAAGCATGTGCCCTGGGACCAGATCACCCATGTTCCAAACCCAGACCAATTTTGGATGACCTCTGGCAAATTAAACTGTTTTCATTTTCTCAATCTTTCAGATTAAAAGATCAAAAAAAATGTGTAAGTCTTTTGCTTATACATTGGCTGTATATTTTACTTTAACCACTCTGATAAGACTGCCCAGGTTTGAATGCTGATTCTGTCATTTACTAGCTCTTTGACTTATAGGTAAATTACTTTAGCATCTCTTCCCTTAGTTTCATTATCTGTAAAATGGAGACAATGAGAGCATATCCCTCATAAAGTTGGTGATGGTTAAACGAATTAAAAAGTATAGTGCTCAAAACAGTGAACTCGCACACATAAAAAAAAATTAAATTCTCACTGATAACATAAGTAACTATCAATTCTAATTCAGAGTTTTGTAAGCAAAGTTATTCTTCATTGCTCATTTGTTAAATTAATCTAGTTGGCTTTTGATGTTAATTGAAGATTATTTTCCCCTTGTCATTTCACTGTATCTATCACAAAGAAGGCAAACAGAACCACTCAAGTCACCAACCATTATTTTTAGTTAAACTCTTGAAATACTTTTAAAGACAAGAAAAACTCAAGTTAATTCGTACCAGATCGACAAAAGAAATGTTTAACTCTTCTCAAACTAAATGCCTATGCCAAGCATTGGTTATTTACATAGGCTTCAAATAACTTACAGCCCTAAATTCCTGCTAACCTATCAGTGGAAGTATTTATTTTGCCTGGTACTATCAGCAACCCCTCTCAAAAACTTCATCTCTCCATCTTAAAATATGCATTAAGAAAAATAAGGGAGAAATTACACACTATGTGTGACTATATATATAGCCTGTGCTATTGCAAAACTGATACACTATCAGCCAAATGTTAAGGGTGAATCATATCATTTTATTTGGCAAAACTAGTAATTACATGCTAAATATTTTCTTTTAAAAAGGAAATAGTTTCTTTTTTTTAATTTTATTTTTTAATATGAATTTTTTTAATTTACCTATATTTGACATCAATTGTAATCCCCATGTATTCCCCATCACCATATCACCAGTGCATCATCACCTCAGTCCGACGTGCTCCCGTCTGCCCTCCACCCTTCCCCTCTTCCCTCCCCACCAAGTGTCCCCAGTTTGTCTGTCTTTTCATTTTTGGTTTTTGTTTCTTTCTTGTTGTTATTATTATTATTGTTGTTCTTATTTCTTTTCCTTGATCTTTATTTGGTTCCCTTATATTCCTTCTAGGGGAGAAACCATCTGGTATTTTTCTTTTGCCTTCTGACTTACTTCGCTGAGCATAAAGGAAATAGTTTCTGTGCCATAAACTTTACATACAATATTTCATTTAATTCTAACAAGTCTGAAAATAGTTCTCCTTTATCCTGTTTTATAAACAAAGAAACGGGTTTGCTGAGATTAAGGTGTCTTGCCCAAATCCACAAATTTGAGCAGATGCAGTTAGGACTCACAGAAACAACAATACTTTCCTGAGAAAAAGGACAGACAATACTTTCTAAGAGATTAACTTAGTGACAACTAGGATCTTTACCTAAGGCAGCAGAAAAAAAAGTTTTGAAAACAGTAAAAAGATTAACCACTTCATTATATAAAAAAAAGTTTCATACATATGGATCTAAAATTCACACATAAACAAACGTCATATTCACTAATTTTAGAAGAGTTCTACAAAAACCAAGGAAATGAAAAGCTTACCTTTGGTGCAAGCACACAGCCTATCTGTGCCCGAGCAGTAAATGACAGAAACAAATGCGTCCTGTTCCTCAGTGCCCTCCTTTTTGGGAGGTTCCACTTTGGCCAAAATTTCAAAGTTTGAAAGATCTAATATTTTTATATATCCTCCCTGAGTGGTTATTACCAGGTGTCCAAGAGTAGAAATATCAGACTTTTTTTCTCTCTCAATGCCATTCTTTGAGGTTAACTGCATTTCCTCTACAGGTTCTTCACAGTCATCCTCTCGATTATCCAATATATCTGGTGGAAGTAAAATGAGCGAGGTAATTGTGTCCTGGGGATCTTTGATATGTTGGATTTTTATTGGCTCTTCTTCTAAAGTCACAATTCGCGTAGCATAATTCATTTTATAAAGTATTAAATATCCACCACTAACATTTCTCTGCTCAGGTTGAATTATCAAAGGAGTCTGTACATCTGCTGGTGATTCGTGTTGAATTACACTAATATTTGCACCATTCACTACCGTAAGATTTGAATCCAGCTCACCTTTCCGTCTATTACATAGTGCAGAGTTTAATTTATTTAAATTATTCAAGGCCTCTACTTGATTTATTGCACTCAAGGATTCAACAGGGCATGTCCGCAGTCCTATCAACAAATGAATTCCATCAGCACAAGGAGTTATTGAGTCTATACAAAGATTCTCCTCCTCTGCAAACTTTGGCAGCCTCAAGCACTGTACCAAAGTTCCAGGCTTAGGAAACACAGAGTTCCATTTCTCAGAATCTGGAGAGGTAAGATTGGCTGCTGCATCTGCAAACTGTTGTATGTAAGTCACAGGAGGGTCCTGCAACAACAACTGCTCCTGACTATCCAGCTCCATTTCAATAATCTGTGGAACCGTAAAACCATCATCATGCAAACTTTTGCTCATTATATTGTTCATCTGTGAAAACATTTTTCCTGTTTTTTCATCAGATTCCTTGATGCTATAAAGAAGCAAAATGGGCAAAGTCCTCCTTACCAAAGGAGAATTTAATTCTGAATTAGTGCAAGATTCATTGTCAGTTGATCCTTGTTCTGATATACTTTCACCCTGAGTTCTGCTTAAACCATCCAGTGACCTGTGAGAATTACTACTAATGGGTGAGGTAGCAGGAGATTTATATGTTAATAAGCCTCCAGCTAATAAACATGGAAAGGGAATGTTGTGTTGTTCCTGGTGCTTTTCCTTTGTCTTTTCACACTTAGAGTTTGTTAAGCAAGGATTTGCCCCAAGTTCTTCAAGATCCTTAACAGTATCTTCAAGTACATTTGCAACAATCTCCCACTGAAGTTTTTCTGGCTGCTGTAGAATGCTGAGTGCTGTTATATCAAGGCTCACTTCCATAGCTTCCTTCTGTGATGTATGTCCTTAGAGAAAATGATAGTCATTAGAAATGGCCTTGTGATTGTTAGGACATTTACAGGAAAGAAAAAATGGCTTTGTGGTATAACTCAAAATCTACAGTTTTAATGTTTTCATTTTCTTTGTTCACTCATTTTGTCAGAAATAACATATTAAGTTAAAGGAAATTTAATCCAATCTGAGCCAAACATACTCAGAAATCTGAGTGCCACTCACTAATTTAGATTATACAATACAGTAAAAGTATACAATAACATTTCTAAACAAGCAATAAACTACAATAAACCCTGAGGATGCTCAACTGACAAACTTATTTCTATAATTTCTTTTTAAATATGGTAGGAAATTGCAAAGCAAAACCTATTTTCATTTACATATTTATTAAAACAAAATTAATGTGTATGAATTACCTATACTGACACATTAAGACAACATTCAAAGTAAATGGCATGTGAGATATGACTGCTCATTAAAAAAGAAAGATATTGCAGGTGACATTACTACTCTAATATACCCCCAATGGTTTCGCTGATATCTTGGAAACAGCACTTACAAACCATTCTATTTCATAAGACTGACAAAGAGTGATACCGCATAAATCCTGTAGTAAGGCAGTTTTTATGTATCTCAGAATTTCTCAGATTCACAAACAAAATTTTTCACAACATACCTATCAACAACCTATAGTATAACATTATTCAGCTAGTAATTTTGAGCAGGTCTTCTCTATTCTAATTACTTAGGTACTGTCAACCCCAGGCTAATTGTAGTCAAACTCCATCTGGTTTTACCTGCAAAATTAATCTTAGTTTTTCTGAAACCCTTGAATTTAAATTAAATCCTTCCTGCACTCTCCTGCCAAGCCCTCTTCCCAACCTTCTCATGAAGCTGTGAACCTTAATTTTGAAATATGACCAAAAGAGTTGTTTCTTCAAATATTCTAAAAAATTTTGACATAATTTTTGCTAGGCTCACAAAGAAGTGATGACCAAAAGAATAGAATTATAAAGTGCAGAAACTACAATAGTTCATACAGAAATTCAAAGAATCTATGAATAACTATTCTCCAGAACTCTTGATAAACTTGAAGATATGGTTAAATGTTTAGAACTAAAACTTTTTCCTTTAAAATCAGGAACAAAGCAAAGATCTATACTTTTAAAACTACAATTTAATTTAGTATTAGAGTTCTTACTTAGCCAGAGCAATTAGGTAACAACCAAAACTTAGCCATTTACAGCAACATGAAAAGAACTGAAGGGGAAACAAAAACAAAAATTAATCAGAAAGATAAAGACAGATACTGGATAATTTCACCTACATATATAATAAAAAGATACAAAGTGGATGAATGAACAAAACTAATGGACACTTTTAAGTGAACTGAAGTTATGAGAGGAGAAGTTAAACAGGAGTGAGTGGAAGGGTAGAGGGGGTATAATGGATGCAGTGGGTGTTTCAAGATTTTTTAAATTTTTTTCTTTAAAAAAACAGAAGTTAGAGAACACTTGCTATTCTATACTAATTATAACTCTGGACAACGTACTATGCAAAAAACTATGTGTCTTTTATAGAAATGTAGTATTAGATATGTCATCTGATATTAGAAAGTAGTCACATTTTAACAATGGTCACTTTTTTTATTTTTAAAGATTTATTCATTTATTCATACAAGAAGTGGGATAGATAGGCTAGAGGTGTGGGGGCGGTGAAAGGATTCACCAGAGACAGAGTATAGAGCAGAACAGGCAAATCCACTGGAACACACTGCTGCGGGGAGCACCATCTCTGCTGCCCATATGTGGGTGAGTTTACTGATCAAGCTCATGCAACAGTGGCTGGAAGCAGCTTGATATCTCTATCTCTAAGACTTTAACTCCTGCATGACCAGGGAGGCCCCAATTGTCCCTTTTTTAAAATACTGGTTACTTTCAAAGGTGCTTTGCCTTACCTATTTTTATTTTAATCAGCCCTAAAATTTTAAGCATTAATTTTACTATTTTATATATTAGGAAATGCAACTAGACTATATATTAAGTGATAGAAGTAGGATTTGAATTCTGATATGAAAAAACTCTTTGAGATACACTACTATTAAACTTGACTATAAAACAACTAGATTAAAATATAAAGCACACTCTTTGGCCTTGTTTCATAAAGCAGTATTTACTTAATTCCCTAATGTCCACAGCATTATAAGACTTCAAAATTTCTTTTCTACTTACCTGTTTTCTTTGGAGAATAAAGACCCTTAATTTAAATGTTACCAACTTTAACAACAGAAAGCATTACACAAATAGAATGAAACATTCCAAAGAGCAAATTCCCTGACATCTGACAAAGGTTTAGTAATGTCTCTTTAACTCCTTTGGTTCCAACAGTAGCCATTTAAAATTTAAGTATGGAACATCATATTCATACCACTAATTCAACATTTCTCATAAACAATGTCTATGGTTTTTTGTGTGTATATTAGTAAAAATTTAGTTGCATTAACTAAAAATTCAGAATTAAGTGTATTTAGCATTACCTAAAACCATACAAATGTTAACAATTTAAGAAATAGGTTATCCAACATTTTTTTACATACCTGTCACAGAATCTGATCTGGAATGCTCTTCACTGTCTGAATCCTCTAATAAATCATCACTTAAAAAACAAAATAAAAAAATAACTTGAATTTCAAGAAAAGTGTACATAAAGAGACAGCAAAGAGAAAAGCACAATGTTACAAATATTCTTTGACTCTAATATGCACATCACAGAAAACTATTAAAAGTAGATCAAATTATGCCTAAGCAGACTGACATTGTAACTGATTAACAAAACTTATAATGAATCATCTTAAATCACTAAATAAATGTCTACCTAAAACAGGACATGGAAACCTCCAAGAATCTATAGTCGAATTTGTAGAAAACAGAATTCTTCAGGGTAATTAAGGACAGTTTTGTAAATAACGGGATAAAAAGAGTATTTAAAATCAGTAACTATTTTATTACTGAATTCATTAATCAAAGAGAATAAAAACAAATAGAATAACTATACTTGTATATGTACATATACACATATATATTTCATTTTGTCTTGTGTTGGCTGGTTTTAGAAAGGCTGTTAAGAACTTATGACAAACAGGTAACTAAAACGCAGAAATTGGGGCTCAAGACAACCCTTCCCTATGATAGCCATGATACTGTCTGCTGCCTCCCTCTTTACATCCATCTTTATCTTTCTCCATTGCTAGCAAATAAGAAAAAAAAGAAATTTACAGATCACACTAGCACATTATTAGTCTGTGTCTGTACTCTAACAATCAGCATATAAAACAGTTCTAAAATTCTGATAATTTCAATTACAAAACTAAGAAGATGCACTTTACAGGACGGAGAAAGAATTCTCCCTTTTTGAAACAATGTATTTGCAGATAACATCTGAATTATTCAGTCATTTATGATGTTATTTTAAATGAAATATAAGTTGGCAACCTCAAAAATAATTAAAGCAAAGCTTGATATTTGGAGAGTGGGACTCAGGCATTTTTGACAACATTTAAGTTTTTTCAAGTGGTAATAACTGTCTATTAACCAATTAGTGCTATTGTTTAAAACAACAGAACACAAAAAGCTTAAGATCAGGTGCAAATTAGCCTCAAGCTATTCAAACATTAATTGGCTAGTGTCAAAATAAAAAATCCCAACTGTGCCTCCCTGGTGGTGCAATGGGTTGAGCACAGCACTATGAAGCAAACAACAGCCACTGCAGCACGAGTTCAATCCCAGCCGCCAGCCTGGGAGGTGACCCACATGGCGCAGCAGACCTCTCCTGCTCACTCACCCACTGCTCCCCTCAGCAGTGTATTTCAGTCAATCTGTCTATTTTGTTTCCCACTCTGTCCCTGGTGAATCCTCTCACCACCTCTTCCCCTGTACCTCTGGCCAATACCTCAGTTCTTATATGCATGAATAACACAGATCAAGCATTCTTAATTCTTACTGCTATCAGCAAATGCGGTCAAAAACTACAATGCACCTACTACATTCTCATCAAACACTTAACAGGAATTATTTAGTATAACAGAGTGATCACAAAACATAATTCAGTTTGTTCCAGTGCCTAGATCACATTTATTTGCCTACCAGCAATTTAAACATACTGTTATCAAGAGGAACTAGAGATAATGTGTAAATATTTCATAATTTCATTAATGAAGTAATTTCCTTTAACATTGTTTTATATTACTTCTTTTTTTTTTTTAAAGATTTATTTATTTATGCATACAAGCACTGGGGTACAGGCCAGAGTCACGGGAGGTGAGAGGATTCACCAGAGACAGAGCAGGGAGCAGAACAGGCAGACTGACTGAAACACACTGCTGAGGGGAGCAGCGGGCACAGCAGGAGAGGTCTGCTGCACCATGTGAGTCCCCTTCCCGGCTGGCAGCAGGGATCGAACTCGTGCGGCAGTGGCTGCGGTTTGCTTCATAGTGTGTTGCTTAACCCACTGCACCACCAGGGAGGCCCTTATATTACTTCTTAATGAATGTGCCTTCCACCAAAGGGATTGTGAAGTAAAATGATAAATCACTGACTGTGGTATAATACCAATCACATAGCAACAACATAAAAAGTCCCTGCAAGTGAAATGCTACCCCTCCATATATCAGGACATCTCATTACAGTTAAATATGCTCCATTTCACATTACAACTTTGAGAATCTTAAATAGAGACAGCTGCTATTTTTAAAATATTTATTTATTTATGCATACAAGAACTGGGGTACAGACCAGTGGTGGGGGGTGGTAAGTGGATTCACTAGAGACCAAGTAGAGAACATAACAGGCAGACTGACTGAAACACTGCAGAGAGGAGCAGGGGATGTCTGCTGCATCATGTGGGCCACCCTCCTGACCTGCAGCAGGGATCGAACTCGTGCTGCCATGACTGCAGTTTGCTTCAAAATGCATTGCTTAACCCACTGCACCACCAGGGAGGCCCCCAGACAGCTGCTATTGCTTAAGAAGTTGAGTGCTGTATAGACCCCTTCCTTCTGTCCGCTTGAGAATATTGCAAATGTTGCTCTGTGATCCTAGTCCAGTTCAAAGTTACAACTACAGAATTTCTTGGAAGACAAGGGGATAGGTAAAATAGGATTTAGTTTGACTCTCCTACAACCACACAGATCAAAGACAGCCACAAAAATAAAAAACCTTATAAAAATGCTGAAAGGAGGAGAATCCAGGATAATTTTACCAGAATGTTTCTATAACAGTAATTAGTGTGCCTCAACTCACTATTATCTACTGAAATACTGGTTTACCTAATTAGACCACCTTGCCTATCCACAGGTTCACTATTTACAAGCAATTCTCTAATTTGAGGTGCTAATAAAAGGGGGGTGGAAGACAAAAACCACCTAGATCAACAATTTTATGAAAAGATTTGGTAGAAGGTAAAATTACAAGAATTTAATTTCATTATTTAGACTTTGAATTTCAATATGACAATTCTTTATAGTTACCATAGATGAAATAGAAATTAAACTAAGCTTTACAGACTGTCATTTGAGAATGAAAACTTTTTCCCAAGAATAACACAGCTCTTTCAGATTTCTAGCCAGACATTCTTTATGTCTCTTGATCAAATTACTTTTCTGGCTCTTTCATTAGAATTAAGAGAATATAAAATTAGTGAAAGAAAACACTTAATTTACATAAATATTACAAAAACAAATTTACATACCTATCTCCTTCCAATTTTGGTATATCTGAGCAACTAGAAGAGTCTTCCAACCATGCTAAAGTTGGTCTCCTTGATTCAACTGCTGAGCTTGATTCTCCTGATAAAATAAGCTGTTGTACAATTGCTGGATCATAGGCATTGATTTCAAATTTTAAGTGCACCTAAACAAATGAAAGGAATTAAAAGTTTACAACTTTTTTCCCTCAATAACTAATGTGTTTCACCAAAATTAAAACATACCTTCATAAGTTTGGAAACATCCCATATACAGATCTTTCCCCGTTTTGTTGCAGCAGCTAGAAAATGAGGGCAGCTCCCTGACCCAAAGCAAGATATTCTGTCAGTTCCATCCGTACAGGGAAACTGCGCAGGACTTGTTGCCAGAGTGACTGATAATGGCACGTTCTGCGTGTGCTCGCCTTTCACGAACGGGCAGTTTGGGGAATGTCTCTCATGTTCAGACCTTTACATGGATTAAGGAATGAAAAGTTTACTATGCAACAAAGCTTTTAAGTCTATACATTAAAACAAATCTACGATCATATTTTTTTTAAAAAATTGAAATTTTAATGGTTTTTTAAAAACTTACATAAAGCATTCAGTTTTATAAAGATCACTCTAGTATGTTCAACCATTCACTTTAATAGTAACTGCTATCCACTTTAATTTATTACAAATAAAATCTGTCTCAGATGAAAATTAAAAACAAATACTACAAACTGATTTAAACTTTAGCATCCTTTTATATCTTCCAACTTCCTAAAGCTTCAAATGACTAACCTTCATTTTAAAATTCTTCATATCTGTACAATAGCATAGTGGCCCCTACAGCAGGCGAGGCAGGAGAGGTCTGAATATGTCTTCAGAATTGTTATTTGTAAAAATAAGATTTTAATACAAAATGCTTAATAATACTTAATACATGATCTCCAATATTTAACCAGGTTCTGAATTATAATGCACCAAAATTCAAGATCATCACAGATGCCCTAACATAATTTCAAAATTATAAATGTAAATTATGAATTCCTCCTTCATGAATTCCCTATTGATATTCTCTCCTTCAAACAGATCAAGATTGAACTATAGAAGTTAATCATGATATTTTAATTTATTTCACCACAGTCTTCTAGTTTTTAGTCAAAGCCTGGTTCCATTCTTTGGCATTATGCCCATACACAGATTTTTAGGGGCCAAAGTCCTTAGCACCAAGTGATAGACAGAGCAAGTACCAAGTGATTGGCAGGACATAATCCACTTAATATTTATGGTGAAAGAGCAAGGTCATCATTTATATCTAGATCAGGAAAGTAAAATTTAAAAGTACATTCATAGGATTATTATACAAGTGCATTATACATTATACATTTATAGGATTATTATATAAGTACATTATAGTCTATTATATCAAAAAAATTAAGACTCACCAAGGTTCATCAGTAGGTTCCCAACAAACGAGACATACACTACAAGTAAAACACATGGCTCTATCATCTCCAGATGAGGCAGGCTGTAATTTTATTAAAAAAGAAAAGAAAAGTTTTATCAATATTAAAACAGCTTTTTAATAAAAGCTCTTCTTTTAAAAGTAATTATTTTCATACTGAGGAAAAAAAACTGGCCTACATTTTTCTAATTTCCAAGAATACACTGAATTCCCAAAGGCTTATAAATTTGATTCAGAAAATTGTATTTCATCAGGAAATGACTAGTAAATCAAACACAGAGGCACATATAGATTCAACTCTGATCCATCATTGTCAAATTTTATTACTAGAAGAACTTGAAATTCCCTTAAATGTATATAAGGAAAAGACCTAACTTTACAGTTCTTAACTAAGAACTGAATTCCATACAACTTGGCAAATAAAAAAGAAAAGCAAACCAGTAAGCCTAATTCATTTAATATTCTTTTAAGATATACAGGAAAAAATATTACATATTTTTACATATGTATGTATATATATATACATAAAATACCTCTCTGAAAACTTAATATTTTTGAGAACTTACTCCATTCAGCAATTGTCTACAGATATAACTATTATTTTAGAAGATTAAAAATAATCAGACCTAGGCCTCCCGAGTGGTTCAAGGGATTGTCTCAGCACTATCAGGCAATTGTTAGTCACTGCAGCAAGAGTTCAATCCCCAGCCAGAGAGTTAAACCACATGAGCAGCAAACCTCTCCCGTCTTGCCCACTGCTCCCCTCAGCAGTGTGTTTCAATCTGCCTGTTCTGCTCCCCACTCTGTCTCTGGTGAATCCTTTCACACCCCTGCACCTCTGGCCTACACCCCAGCTCTTGTATGCATAAATAAATAAATATTTGTGGGGGAAAAAAAAGAGGGGCCTCCATAGTGGTACACTGGATTGAGCACTGCACTGGGAAGCATCCGCAGCACAGCAGCACAAGTTCAATCCCTGGCCACGGAGGGGACCCACATGGCACAGCAGACCTCTCCTGCCTTGCGTACTGTTCCCCTTAGCAGCGTACTTCAGTTGATCTGCCTGTTCTGCTCCCAGCTTTGTCTCTGGTGAATCCTCTCACCTCCCACAACTCTGGTCATACAGCTCTTGTATGCATAAATAAATAAATCTTAAAAAAAGAATAATCACTCATAACAAGCAGAAGTTTTTAGAAAACCTATGATTTGATGTCCTGGCAGAGATGGAATACAATGAACAGTAACTCAACAGAAAAATAATAAGGCATCACAGAGATCACTGAGGAAACTAAGTAAGAAGATAAAGAAAAAATATCAATAGCATATATTTATTCATTAATTTAGGGAAATAATTTCAGTATTTCTGGTACTAGCCAATCTCCAAACTAACCTATCTTTAACTTTGGTATCTGACAAAAAAATTGTTATGAAACATTCAAGTATGTATATTCCCTCTGCTCTACTAACCCATGTGTTTTCCTCCTCTAGTTAAGATACTCATACTTAAAGATAACTAAAGACGTTAGATTCTTCGTGACAGTAACGTCAGTGAATCTCAAAAGTTTAGCTGAATTCTTACATAGAAGAGTTTTATATAAACAGACATGTAATTATTAATCTCCTAGATCTTTAAGTGGTAAACAGTGTCAGTCAGTCTAAACTACTCAGTGAATTTCCTTTAATATATTATGTATACCTAAACTCACTTTTCTTAATTTCCCTCTTTTGCTCAGTGTCACTTTCTATAATGTCTTATTCTCATGTCTTTTTGTCACACTAATCTTATCTTACAGACCTTCTCTTTCCCCAAATGAAACTATGACTATTAACTACGGCTACTTACTCCTCTTTCTGTGTAACTTTTTTTTAAAATATATTTATTTATGCATACAAGACCTGGGGTACAGGACAGAGTTGTGGGGTGTGAGAGGATTCACCAGAGACAGAGTAGGAAGCAGAACAGGCAGATCTACTGAAATACACTGCTGAGGGGAGCAGTGGGCCAGGCAAGAGAGGTCTGCTGCACCATGTGGCTCACCTCCCAGGCCAGCAGCAGGGATCGAACTCATACTGCAGTGGCTGCACTTTGCTTCATAATGCATTGCTTACCCCACTGAACCACCAAGGAGACCCCTTCTGTGTAACTTCTTAATCCTCAAAACATTTGTATTCAAGTTGCAATGCTGCACTGCTGCCTCTTATAGCCAGCAATTCATATTCCAATTAAAATTAAAACTTCAGGAGTAATTACTACTGTTATAAAAGTCAAGAAGAAAAACTATCAACACACATCCAAAGAAAATACTCTTCAAAATGAAAATCTAGAGAGTACTGCCTATTTGATAATTTTAATAAATAATCTGAAAAAAAATCATCATGAAGCATTAATTCAGATAATGACTTTCATAATTATTTTTCTTTTCATGTACAACATAAAAATATCCAGTCAATATTATGATCAAAGTAAGAACAAAACTCACATACATGCATGCACAGAAGCATACAGTCAGGACTACATTATTTCTGAAAAAATATTAAAATGATTTTATTGAAGTTACAAAGGGTGATGAAAGGCAATTTTTATAATCTTTTACCTGATGATAAAATCCAGCTTGAGCCATAGGATCTGGTTGTGCCCATCTATAGCCCACATGAGGCCATGAGGTAAATGTCTCCCGTCTGTTAGCTTCACTATACATCAGTGATCTAAAAGGAAATGTACATTATATAATCAAAGTTAGTCACCTAACTAAAGCCAAACTCCTATTTAACACTGATGAAAAAAGATGAAAAAAAACTCACTGAATTATCAATAGAGACGGGAAATTTTCTAATTATTAAGTCCAAATGTGTTTTAAAGTAAAAATAGTAACTTTTACAAATTTCCCATAAATAAGATAGGGGGAAAAGATACCTGCTTGATGGTTACAGCTGATAAACAATAACAGGGGTAAAGTAAATTCAACAGTATGGCACAATTATCAAACAGAAAAAAATCTGAAGAGGCAGAAAACTGTGTGCTTTGATCATGTTCCAAATTTTACATAACTGGATAAAACCACAACAAAACATGCATAATAGTTTTATCTCAACTAGTTTAATTCTTTTTCTAATCAATAAAACTTTTTCCAGGAAAGTTTACTTTCCAGGGAATTATCAAAAAAGGACATCTTCACATGCTTTTATATTACAATATATTAATCTACTCACATTGAACATGTACACAAAAAGGTACTTTTTAAAATAAGATGACACCTAAATTAGAATAAGTCAAAATGGTTTCAAATGAGAAAGGGCTGGTAAGTAGAGCATACACTTCCTAACATAAAAGCACAACTTCCAAAAGACAGATAAAGCTGGAAAGGTCCTCAAAACATACCAGAAAAAGACTTTTTTATATTCTTCCCTTAAGTTAAGTACATGATTTCGTCTACTACCGGTAGGGTACTACCACTAGGGGAACTTAGGTTTAACTCATAGTTGTTTTCTGGTTTGGAAAAAATAGAAGTATTGGGGGTAGAAAATCCTTATCACTTACAGGTAACAGAAGTCTTCAGGATCTTTCTCAATCATAGAACAAAAACCTCCTCCACTCAGTTTAATTACCAAAATAGTAAAAGCATCTAATAAACCCTAATTCCAATCAACTTAAGTTGGTTTCTAATGAAACAAACACTACAGACTACATCAAAATTAACATCTTGAGATATTTTCGCATCTCCAAAAACACTGAATATCCTAGCCATTTCCTAAAATAAAGCATTTACCAGAGTTTTGCACTAACTGATTTCTTTAGAAAACCCTGCTGCTGTTTGCAAAGAAAATAGCTCTGAAGGGCTGTTTTACAGTCCCAAAATAGGTTTAACTCTCAATCAAGAAACATTATTCTAAGTACAAATTCTTCATTTTTTCCTCCTCCAGGCATATTCCAAAGAATATCTCAATGATAGCCATAACACAATCACCTGATAGCTATTCACATTAAAAATAAGTCTCTTTATTTTACCCAAAAGCTAGATAATAATATCTAAAATATCAAAACTCTTCCCAAATGTTAATATGAACAATAGAAATTATTTAGAACAAAATCACTTACTTTTAAAAAACAGAACTGACTAGTCAATTTATCAAGAGATAAATTAATATAATACCCTTATTTAGGGTAACAGAAGTTAACAGAGAACTTATTCAGCAGTGCCTTCACTAAACAATTCTACTTAAAATATACTTCAGGAAAAAAGCATAAAGTTAAAATTCACAATCAATGAAAATGTAAGATTATAGCAGAAAGCAAATATAAACAAGTTATCTAAACTGCTAAATTTAATATTTCTGTATATCATTTCCAAACTTAAGTACTCTTAATAAAAACCTAAGAAATACATTGTTTTTTAAGTATACTCTACTGGCTTCTTAATGAATCTTACACAAAGAAAATGTTGGTTTAGGTATAATTTTTGTAGTACTCTGTTTAAATTCAGGATGGGCAGCATAAAAATCTTAATTCAAAATTGAACAAACTGATTTTTTCACTTTTTAATTAGTAAATAAGACATGGCTCATACAGATTCTGGGATGGTTTTATCATTTATGAAAATTTTATCAAGGCAAAATAATTCTTATATATAAAAATTATATTTTTAGGTTGATCCAAATATTTATTAAGCAAATACTAAAGTGGAATTTTCAAGGTATGATTTTATAATCCCTTTAAATAATCTTCAGGGTACAAAGAGATATTTTTTAATAATAGCAATTTAAGTAATAATTGTCTTGAATTCAGCATTTTAATAAAAATGATAATCTGAAGTTTTCAAAAATATTTTGAATTTTTTAATTAAATTCAAATTGTATAGTTATTCTTAGTTAATCCAAAAGAGTAATCAATATAATCTTACTGCCATATCTCTTCATAAACAAGGGTATACCTGTCCACAGAACGGCCTGGCCCCACTCCAAGTTCCGGACGTGCACTGGGTAAGAGGTAAGACAATCTGTCCATCACAGAGGACGCCACAGGTAAGGCAGCAACATTTTGATTTATTTTCTTGAGTTCATTAACAATGGCACTGGCAATGGACTTCAACACATGATGAGGAAGATGAAATGTAACTGTGGCCCACTTAAAGAAAACAGGAACATAAAGAAAGGAAAGCATACACAGGTATTTTAGCCAAAACCATAACTTTCAGATTATAAAATAAAGTTTCAACTGGCAGCAATAACATAAGAGGGGAAAAGTAGATCTTTTATCTAAAAAAATGTTTATCAGTCTCAAGTAAGTTAAATTCATTAATTCATCACTTAAAGCAGGAATGTGCAACTCTGTGAAAAATAAATCCTCTATTAATCAACTGAAAAAGAGTTTAGAACAAGATGGAAGCACATCTTATATATCCAATCCACAACAAAGAGAACTAAAACCACTTGTGATTTTTTCATATTCCTCCAACACACACAATGTAAAATATAAACCAGTCACTCAAGTATCTCAATTCACAAGAATATGGTTGTACAATTTACTGCTCTAGGGTATATGAAACTATACGTTAGCTTAGCAGATGCTTATGCATTTACTGTCATTAACATCCAGCAATACTAACTAAAAGAATACACCTTCTAGTCACAAAAACTTGACTTCCAAGCCCAGCTTCCCGTGAACATTAACTATGAACCCTGGTCAAATTAACCTCAATTTCCTGTTCTATAAATAGAGGAAACAGCTACCTATTAATATATTTTCTCATAAAAATTCAAGTTGGGATTGGTAGTGTTTGATGGAGTAAGCATTTAATAAATGTTAGACATAATTATTTAATATTACTTAATTTAGACTATAAAAATACTAAGTATTATTATCCCAAAGAAATAAGTTCAGAACGTAATTTCAATGTTTTATCCTGTCCCTACTCACCTATCAATGGTTTCCACCCTGTCTAGTACACTTCAGGTTATTAAATTATAACTTGTCTATGTAACTGAAAAAATTTATAGCAAGAAACAGGACTTGAATTCCTAAAGAAAGAGCACTTGTTTCTAGCACAGACCCTTTCATAGATCCAGACCCTCTTGGATGGAAGAAAGGATCCTACAACAATGCCCCAGCTATACTATCAATCACACTCTCAGCCTTCCTAAAAGGAACTTACAGGCATTCACTATAGAAACTGTACTGGAGAATAGAAGTGTTGTGATCTTTCAAGCATTACAAGACAGTAGCATTGAGCAGACCTAAAACATCACTACAGCACACCAGTTAAGGTGGGGACTTAAAATTGTCAAGTGACCAATAGAATTTTGACCAAAAGCTGTATTAGTGAGATCTGTGGGTCCAAGAATCCATCTGGTATTTATTTCCCCAGTTCCCAAATGCACAATTAGAAAAGACACAGAATATGCAATTAGAAAAATTACTGCACTGGCTCTCTGATCCTCTCTGAGGACTACTAGTTAGAAAGGACAAGTGGAAAAGCCAATATAATTTTTATTTCTGCAAGACTACTAAGTAAAGCAACATCTATTCCTGAGGAAATTTCTGAAATAAATGCCCCTGTGAGAAAACTGAAATATACAAGGGTAATCAAACTATCTCATCTCCATTTAACTGGTCTGTTTGACCTATGAATACTGTAAATAGATCTTGAAGAATGATATGCATTGTAAGCTATCAGATGGTGACTGTAAACACAACTGCCCTTCCAGATGAGGTGTCTTGATAGAAGCAAACCAACAAATCCCTTGATAGCTGGTAAATAGTTACAGTTCTAGCATGATTTTTTTTTTTTACTAATTTATAGGAGCATCCAAAAGTAAGCTGCTTTTATCTAGCAATAAAAACAATAAATCACAGTCTTAGCTTTTACCCTGGGATTGTCTTATGTTCTTTTTTCATTATAACCCTGATCAACATAACATCCTGCAGATTACTACGCTGGTACCCTACACTGTAACACCACATTGATTGATCCAGATAAGGAGGAAGAAGCAAGGAACTGAAATGCATTATTAACACGTACACAAGCCAGAGAGGATCAAAAATAACCTCCAGAAAAACTCAGTGTACTCCAAATTCTGTGAGGTTTCTGGAAGTATAATGGTTTGTGCATGTCAGGCTATTCCCTCCAATTGAAAGACAAGCTGCTACAATTTATGAAAACAAACACTAAAAAAAGGCAGCAGTCTCGGTGAACCTAACTGGATTTGGAAGTCAAATTCAGCATATTTAGTTATGCTGCTCTAACTCAATTATCAAATAATACACAATCCAGGCTAAATTACTAGATGCTCTGTCACTTGTACCTTGTGAGCATAATCAATAATTCCATTAAATTATCTACAGAAATAAATATTTCCTAAGGAGTCTCTGGCAAAATAAACTGGGATAGTCACAAAGCAAATGCTAGGGTCTTACAGCAAGACCAAGCCATTTTCCGTAAGTAACTACACTCCTATTGAGAGTCAGCTTCTGGCTTCTTACCCTGAAATAGATTATTAATATCTACCTATGAGATAAATGTTTCTGCAGTCAGAACTATCCATCACAAACTAGTTGTTATTTGACACACAATGAAATAATGATGCACCCTTCATTAAGTGATTTATAAGAGATCAACCTTGAAAAAGTTCAAAAGGTTTATTTTAGACAAACTAAGCATATAACTCAGATTTCTACACTATCTACTCTCATTATAATGCCTCTTTTTCATTTCATATTAATGGGTTTACAGGAACTCCTTATAAGATCACTGAGGAAGAAAATTCTTGGCTATGATTTATATGTGGTTGTACACATTATACTAGTACCATCCCAAGATGAATGACTTGAGCATTACAGTACCAATCAAAGGCAGAAGTAAATCTCAGAGGGCATAACTTCAAACAGTACATTTGTTCTCTTTGTCTGAATTGAGATGTGGCCACGAAAAAAGATCCTCACTGATTAAAGGATAGCAACTAATGTTTGGCTGGACGGTCAGGCTTCGGAAATGCTAACATGGAAGTCAAGGGTATAGGTGTATGGACAACCCTCTCAAAACAACAGTGCAAAAATATTCATGAAACAGGTGAGTGATCATCAAAAGGAATCTATTCCAGAGGAAATGGACATATTATACACACTATATGGATGTCACTCAGCCTCTCTCCATAGTCAATGGTTTCTTTATGAGCTCCACAGCAAACAGAGGTTCTGCACAGGTCCAACAATATAAATTAACCAGGTTACAGCTACTGCTAATTAATTACCTAATTTACCAATAGCAGACACTGAAGCTGAGCCACTAAGATGACACTATTTTCCAAGGAATAGTCAGCTATCTGACTGTGGGCTGATTAGGTCAGATACATGCAGTCTCAGGTTGAGCAGCAATCTATCTTCACTGTACTAGCTATGTATTATGAAAATGCAATTACCTGTTTTGCCCACATTTCTGCAATTATTACACCACTTTCTGTGGACTAAAAAAATGACTTATACATCATCATGGTATTCCACACAATTTCACTTCTAAATAAAGAAAGCACATTAAAGAAATGGAAGTAAGGAGGGGGGAGTTACATCAATGGACTCCTGCCCATTAAAATGATTTGGCCTTATCGTGGTAAGAAATAGCTGACCTAGGGCCTCCCCTGGTGGCGCAGTGGGTTAAGCAACGCGCTACGAAGCAAACCGCAGCCACTGCAGCACAAGTTCGATCCCTGCTGCCGGCCAGGGGGGGGACCCACATGGTGCAGCAGACCTCTCCTGCTGTGCCCG
>JAGFMF010012281.1:21386602-21402976 GCA_019455555.1 Galemys pyrenaicus
CCCGCTCTCTGTGGTGAATCCTCTCACCCCCCTACACCTCTGGCCTGTACCCCAGTGCTTGTATGCATAAATAAATAAATCTTAAAAAAAAAAAAAACTAAAAATATAGTAAGACCCAGCAACGCATCTATCTGAAGAATATGAAACCATAAACTCAAAAAATTAAATGCTCTACAATGTTTACCTTCAGCAATAGCCAGGATGAGGAAACAACCTAAGTGTCCAATAAGAGAACTATATCCAAAAAAAAAATGGAATAAAATTCAACCTCAAGAAAGAGTAAATGTTACCTTTTACAGAAAAATGTAAGGAACTGCAGGGAATTACATGAGTAAAGTCAGAATGACAAAATATTAGACATTTACATAACAGATGATTCAATAAGCAAAATACTTATAAATACTAGTAGTCACTAATAAAGTTGAGGATTCTGAGTTTAACAGGGAGAGAAGAGTAAGAGAGGATCAAAGGTGTATAAGGGATGGTTGTGGGGAGTCTAATAATCAATTGAAATGTTTACTGCATTAAAGAAAATACTTCTCTAAAGGCAAGCAATTCTGTTAACAATATACCTCTGTAAACTCTAATCATGACTCCAGGAAACACCCGTTATTAGTACTATTAATATGATTGTATATTATATTAGTATTATTAACATTAATCTTAATGAAACAAAAGCAAATAAGTAGAAATAAATCTAGGCCTTACTCATAGACTTCTAGAACTACTATATTAATTTTGTAATCAAGTCTCAGCACTATTAAGTTATCAGCAGCCAATACAGCATGAGTTCAGTCCCCAGTAATCTCCAGTCAGGGAGGGGACCCACATGACTCAGCAGACCTCTCCTGTTTTGCCCACAGCTTCCCTCAGCAGTGTATTTCAGTCAATCCATGTTCTGTTCCCCATTCTATCTCTGGTGAATCCTCTCACCACAAATCCCAACCTCCCAACCATCCCCCTACCTCTGGCCTACATCCCAGCTCTTGTATGCATAAATAACTCTTTTTCAAAAATGTTGTAGTCACTGAGTATTAGGGTTGGTTTGCTTAATCCCAGATTATTATAGCTCTTGGACTTTAATTGACAATTTAGAGGCATTAAAAAACTGATTGGAAACTATCTCATTATAACACAAAGGAAAAAAATTTGTGGAACTTCTATTCTATAGTTCAGTACCAGTATTGCAGGTTTGAAATATATAGCAACATAGAGGAAGTAATTCTACAATACAGTAAAATAAGAATGTCTAAATAGCACTTCTAATAATCTCTTGATAAAAATGTAACAAAAGAAATTACAGGAACTAAGAGCAAAAGTGTATAAGAACGTACATAGTTTCAAAACTCACTGTAATTTTTTTTAAAAACTATTCCTAACTTCACAGAAAAATCAAGCAAAAGGCACAGAAATTTCCCATCAGTGCCCTATCCCCATATGCAACTATAAAATGTTTAGAAACTATAAATTCTGCTTTATTGAGTTTTTTTTTAAAGATGTTATTTATTTATGCACACAAGAACTGGGGTATAGGCCAGATGCACGGGAAGTGAGAGGATTCACCAGAGACAGAGGGGGGAAACAGAACAGGCAGATCAACTGAAACACATTGCTGAGGGGAGCAGCGGGCATGGCAGGAGAGGTCTGCTGTGCCATGTGGGTCTCCTCCCTGGCCAGTGGCAGGGATCGAACTCTTGCTGAGAGGCTGTGGTCTGCCTCACAGTGGGTTGCTTAATCCACTGCGCCACCAGGGAGGGCCCTGCTTTATTGAGTTTTTATAATCAAATAACAAATTACAATAACAATTCTGTCAAAATTTTTCAAAAGAGGTATAAAATGTGAGCATCTGTACCAGTCTTCAATTGGGTTTCCAGGCAACATTAAGGATTGTCACTAGAGTTTTCCCAGCAACACTTTTTTCTGAACTTCTTACACTGCAATACTAGCACTCAAAGCAATGCTTCATTACCAGGCAGTTCTGTTAGCAATTTTTTCAAAGGTCTTTTAAATTCAGATAGGATCAATGATCATTCAGATGAGTCTATTCCTTTTTGACATGAGTTAGGTAAGGCCATTCATATACAGTGAGTGTCAGTAAGTTGATATCCACCAAACTCCTTGAAAGGTTCTTTTAGCTTGTATGACTTCATCTTAATTACTTACATCTACAAGACCTATTTCCAAATAGGGTCATAAATAAGGCCTACATAGACATAATTGAGAGAAGATTTTTCAATACACTACCAGTTAAAAATAGAATACTGAGGCCTCCCGGGTGGCACAGGGGTTAAAGTCTCAGTGCTATCAAGCTATTTCCAGCCAAAGCAGCATGAGTTTGTCCCCAGGCCAGGGAGTAACCTACATGGCACAGCAGACCTCTCCTGCCTTACCTACTGTTCCCTCAGCAGTGTATTTCAGTAAATCTGCCTGTTCTGCTCCCCACTCTGTCTTGGTGAATCCTCTCACCTCCTGCACCTCTGGCCTATGTTCTTATATGCATAAATAAAAAAAATTTTTTTTAAAAGTAAAAGGTGATGGTGCACTGCTGAAATGGTGTTGGGAAATCCATGGGGACCACAAGTGATGTCAAATATATATAAATAAAGAGGAAAGGAAAAAAAGTGAAACTGTTGATAGCTGACTACAGAATTAAAACATCCAGAATGGAGTTGAGGGAGGGGTTAAAAACAAAGAAAGAAGGAAGTACAATGAAGAATGGTGTTGGGGGAGGTGATGGACAATTTGGTAATGGTGTACATTACGGTGGTGACATCTAATTAGGGAGATCCTAATGTTACCTCAATTAAAAGAAATGAAAATATTTTAATAGAATACCCTTTCAAATATATCGTTTTATTTTATTCATACAGCTTTAATAGCCAACACTTTTGCAAATAGCATTAATTTACAACTTACATTTAAATCTCCTAAGTAACAGGGTCTCCCTGGTAGCACAGTGGGTTAAACAATGCACTATGAAGCAAACCTCAGTCACTGCAGCATGAGGTCAAATCCCTGCCCCTGGCTGGGGAGGTGACCCACATGGCACAGCAAACCTCTCCTGCCTGGTCCACTGCTCCCCTCAGCAGTATGTTTCAGTCAGCAGTGTGTTTCAGTCAGCAATGTGTGTCAGTCATCTGCCTGTTCTGTTCCCCACTCTGCCTCTGGTGGATCCTCTCATCTCCACCACACCTCTGGCCTATACCCCAGTTCTTGTATGCATAAATAAAAAATCTCCTGTGGACCTTTTAAAGAACTTAATCCCATTTTGTTACAAACCAGTTATTTGGCAGAAATCTATTTAGTTCACCTTATGAATTTAAAATGTTTGAAAAGAAACAAGTGCAGGGGAGGAGAGTAGGGGGTATGTGAGAGGATTCACCAGAGACAGAGTGGAGAACAAAACAAGCATACTGACTGAAATACACTGCTGAGGGGAGCAGTAGGCCAGACAGAAGAGGAATGCTATACCATGTGGGTCAGTTCCCTGGCCAGGCAGTGATCAAACTTATGCTGCAGGGGCTGCAGATTGTTTCATAGTGTTGTGACACCAGGTAGGCCCTGAAAAGAAACTTCTTAAAGAAAAATTATGGTTTAACAAACAAAAGATAATTTAGGCTTTCAAAAAGTTTGTTATGTTTTTAAGAAAAGAAGGCTAAAAAGCCATTTCTGGTTTTTAAATAAAGGCAGTTATGCTTGCACATATCCCATAGTGTATATGGTAATCTCTGTACAGAAGACAGTTGTTTTAAAAACACACACACACACACATTATAAAGTCTGCAGAGTTGATAGGCCACAACTTACACACCCCTAGTGGACACTAATGACATGCACTAGGGCAGATGTTCTTCCTGGACAGGGGAAATGTCAAAAAAATAGTACTTTACAAACTCACAGTCAGACACAAGAGGCTGCTGAAAACTGCAAGAATAACCTCAAAAGTAACTAGAGAAAAAGGGTATATTACTTAAAGACACATAATAATTACAATAAAAACATTTTTATCATTAAAAACTATGAAGTTTATTAGAAAGTAGACCATTTAAGTACTGAAGAAACTGTATCCAACAGAAATACCCTTCAGGAATGAAGATGAAATAAATACAATTTCAGAAAAGAATACAGAAGAGAAATTTTGCCAGTTGTTCCAAGAAAACTGCAGAAGAAAGTTCATCAAACAAAAAGAAAATTGCTTCAAAAGCAAACTTAAAGAGTATCAGGAGTGAGGAAAGAACAGAAATGATAAACAACTGTGTAAATATAAACAATATTTTTCACTTCAGATCCTTAAAATATTTTTGAGAAGACAAAAATATCACATCTGCCAGGATTTTCAATGTATGTAGATATAGTTAACTATAATCTAAAAGGGGGAGGAGGGCACAATATGGAGGAAAAGGTTTCTAAATTCCACTTAAGGTGGTAAAACAGTAATTCTAATGTAGGGAGAAAAGTAAGTATATTGTAGTACCTACAAACAGCAAAAAATTTACAAGTAGTCAAAAACAGACATGTTAAATCAAGAAAGGAGAAAGAGTAAAAAAGAGGCAAAACTTAATTAAATGGAATTTCTAGGATACTATCAACAATCATATTAAATATAAATAGCCTAAATGTGCCAACTGAAAGAATGCCAAAATGAACATCTTTAGACAAAAAAATACAAATTTATGATATCTACAAAACACTTTGACCCTTGTAAAAAGAAAATCGTAAGATATATCAAGGGGGACTCCCTGGTGGCACAAGGGTTAAGTCTCAGCACTGAGAAGCTATCCACAGCAACTGCAGCATGAATTAGATCCCTGGCAGTGACCCACATGACCGCAACAGACCTCTTCTGTCCGGCCTGCTGCTCCCCTCAGCAGTGCACTTCAGTACATCTGCCCTTTCTGCTCCCCACTCTGTGGTGAATCCTCTCACCACCACTCCCACCTCTGGCCTGTACCCCGTTCTTGTATGCATAGATAAACAAGTGTTAAGGGGGAAAAAAAAGATATATCAAATGCCAAATAAAGAAAAAAAATGACTATATTAATATAAAAGATCAAAATGAAGAAAATCACCAGAGATAAATAAATACATTACATGAGAAAGTGGTCAATTATAAACAAGAAAAAACAATCTGAAATATATGTAGACCTATTAGAACTTCAAAACCCATAAAGCAAAAATTATCAGAACTGAAAGAATCAGGCACTCATAATTACAGCTGGAGACCTCATTCCTCTCAGTAACATTTCTGGAATATTCTACCTATCAACAGTAGAAAACAATCTTTTCAAATGCATATGGAAAAATCATAAAGACAGAACAACATCCTGGGTCATAAAGCATACCTTAACAAATATAAAAGAACTGAAATTGAACGTATGCTCTCTGACCATAACAACTTCGAGTCAAAATCAATAACAACTATAACAGGAAACCACTAAATAACGGGAAACCAAACAATGTACTTCAAAATAATGCACAGATCAATGAAGAAACTACTTTTGAGTAAATGAAAAGTGAAACATTATATCGAAATTTATAGTATGTTACACAAGTTATATCAATGTTTGAGTGACAGTTATAGGAAATAAAGACCTATATTGGAGTAGCAAAGGTCTCAAATAGCCTACTCAATTTCCTACTTAGAAAAACTAAAATAATGAGAGCAATATAAACCCAATACAAGCAAAATTTTAGAAAATAGGTAATATTTGTCTGTTTTCAAATTTAGTGACTTCTACTAACAAAAATCAATATATCATCCAAAAAGTTCTTTTAAAAGATCAGTGAAAGTGATAAATTTAAAGAATGGCTAGGAAAAAAAAGACAATTACCAGTATCAGAAATGGAAGAAGAGGTCATGAAAGCAAAACAATACTATGGACGTTTATTTGACAATTTAGATCATCAAAATAAATAATTTTGACACTAGGATGTTAGAAGGATAACTGGGAACAACATGAATAGATTTATACATAATTTTGAAAACATATGAGAAATGTACTGACAGCCTGATATCCATCAACTACCACAAAAAAAAAAGTGTGAAGGGGGAAAGCAGTATAATCTCAATTAAAGGAATGGAACTCCATTAAAAACCTTACTCCAAAGACACTTCCAGAAATACCTAATTTCACTGAAGAATTGCAACAAACATTTAAATAAGAAGTGACGCCTTCAATGTTAAGAAGAACTAATGTTCCCTGTGGCTCCCTATTTATAGTCAGTTAAATTAGTCTTGGACCATAGCCTTCCATCATTTTTTTTTAATTTATTTATTTATGCATAGAAGATCTGGGTGCAAGCCAAAGATGTTGGGGATAAGAGGATTCACCAGAGAGAGAGTGGGGCGCAGAACAGGCAGATCTACTGAAATACACTGTTGAGGGGAGCAGTGGGTAAGACAGGAAATGTCTGTTGCACCATGTGATTAGCTCCCTGACTGGGGATCCAATTCAAGCCACAGTGGTGACAGCCTGAGATCACTGAGACTTAAAACCTATGCCACCAGCCAGGGAGGCCCTCCCAGTCCTATTTTAGAAGTTATGTTCCCAGCATATGTTAATTATTTGCCCCCAAAGTTACACGACAGAAATATCAAAAAATTTTATAATATATAATAGTCATCCTAATATATGTAAAGTAACACTGTGGTTTTGATTTGCATTTCCCTAATGATTAGTGATGCTGAACATCTTTTCAAGTATTTGTTGGTCATTTGTACATATCTGGAGAAATGTCTATGCAAATCCTTTATCCATTTCTTTAATTGGGTTGTTTTGTTATTGAATTACAGTTGTCTATACATTCCAGACATTGTGTGTGTATGTGTGTATACACATAAATGAGGATACATGATTAACAAATACCTCTCCCTGGAGTTTCCCTGGTGGTTCTAGAGGTTGAGTGCCCCCACTGTGGGTGGGGCTTCGAAGCCACTGCAGCATGAGTTCAAGCCCAGGCCAGGGAGGGGACCCATATGGCACAGCAGACCTCTCCTGCCTCGCCCATTGTTCCCTTCAGCAATGTATTTCAGCCAATCTGCCTGTTCTGCTCCCCACTCTGTCTCTGGTGGTTCCTCTCCCCGCACCTCTAGCCTGTACCCCAGCTCTTGTATGCATAAATAAATAAAAATCTTTTAAAAAAAAAGTTTTCTCCCACTCTGTAGTTGGCCTTTATACACTATTAATAGTTTCCTTCAACGCACACAAGATTTTCATTTTGGGGCTCCTTGGTGGCACAAGAGGTTTAAGTCTAGTACCATCAAGCTATTGCCAGCCCGTGCAGCATGAGTTCAATCCCCGGCCAGGGAGGTGACAAACATGGGATGACAGACCTCTCCGGTACAGACCTCTGGCCTGTGCTCCAGTTACTGTATACATAAATAAATATATCTTTTTTTTTTAATAAATATATCTTTTTAAAAAAGTCATTATCAAAAACTTATATACTGTGGGATTCCATTTCTATGACATTCTAAAAAAGACAAAACTAACAGAACAGAGACTTTATCAGTGAATAGCCAACAGCAGAGAGCAGAGGTGACCACAAAGGGATGTCATAGGGGAACGTCTTCAGGTGTTGTAATTACTCTGTATCTTGATTGTAATGGTGTTTACACAAATCTACCCATATATCACTAGCACTCCCAAAATGGCTATGTTACTACATTATCATTAAATAAAATTTATGTTGAAGTGATACTGTAAAAATAAACACAAGGGAAAATAAACAAATGGGAAAATATTCACAAAGTACTACTAATAAAGGGAGGGAAGCAGTTCATAAGATATCACTACAATTCAAATTGCATGAAAATGATTTATAGAAATGAGCAAAAAAGAAATTGCTACACTAAAAAATGCTAATACTGACCGTTTCTACATAATGAAATCAAAATTAGTAAGTTTTCCTTAGATATCCTATAATAAAGTATGCCACTTTTTAAATGGAAGTTTTCAAAGGAAGGAAACCTTATTTTTGTTGTTGTTTTTGGTTTTTTAAAAATTGATTTATTTATGCATACAAGAACTGGGGTTAAGGTCTGAGGTGTGGAGGGTGAGAGGAGTCACCCGAGACAGAGTGGAGAGCAGAACAGGCAAATGAACTGAAATACACTGATGAGGGAAACAGCAGGCGAGGCAGGAGAGGTCTACTGCACCATGTGGGTCCCCTTCCTGGCCAGGGATCGAACCCATGCTGCAGTGGCTGTGAATGCTTCATAGTGTGGTGCTTAACCTTTTGTGCCACCAGGACAGCCCCGGAAACCTTACTTTTTTTTATTTATTTTTATTTATTTATAAAAACAAGAACTAGGTGTTGGGAGGGGGTGAGAAGATTTACCAGAGACAGAGTGGGGCGCAGAACAGAACAGGCATATCTACTGATGAGGGGAACAGCAGCAAGACAGGGCTAATGGCTGGCGATAGCTTGACTGCACTGAAACTTTAACCTACGAGCTACCAGGGAAGCCCAGGAAAAAACGTCTTTAAGATCAGTTATCAATTCTGATAACCATTTTAATAGTCATCTTGTTATCAAAGTGCTGTCCACGTACATCCCTACGAAACTTGCAAAAATATCAGAAATATTACTTTTTGCAAACTGGAAAAGCATGACATAAAATTCCAATTCCACAGAGATAACACCAGACTTCAATGCTTAACTTAAAATAATCTATTAAAACTTACTACAAACATCATTCAAGTCAATTAAGAGGTACAATATTAAAGTTTTATTAATTTAACGTTACAATCCTTTTCAAAAATAATCAGAGGGCCTCCGTGGTGGCACAAAGAGTTGAGTTACAGCACTATGAAGCTATCTGCAGCCACTGTAGCTCAAGTTCAATTCCCAGCCAGGGAGCTGACCCACATGGCACAGCAGACCTCTAATGTCTGGCCCACTGCCCCAGCCCAGCCCTCGACCCCAGAAGTGTATTTCAGTCAACCAGACTGTTCTGCTCCCCATTCTGTCTCTGGTGAATTCTCTCACCACCACCACCCCACCTCTGGCCTGTACCCTAGTTCTTTTTTTTTAAAAGATTTATTTATTTATGCATACAAGAGCTGGGGTGCAGGCCAGAGGTATGGGGAGGTGAGAGGATTCACCACAGAGAGTGGGGAGCAGAACAGGCAGATCAACTGAAGTACACTGCTGAGGGGAGCAGCGGACACAGCAGGAGAGGTCTGCTGCACCATGTGGGTTCCCTCCCTGGCCGGCAGCAGGGATTGAACTAGTGCTGCAGTGGCTGCAGTTTGCTTCATAGTGGTTTGCTTCATAGTGCGTTGCTTAACCCACTGCACCACCAGGGAGGCCCCTGTACCCTAGTTCTTATATGCATAAATAAGTCCTAAAAAAAAAAAAGAGTTCCAAGTTCTAACAATCTCTATTCACTTCATCCAAAACTTACACTAGACCACTTCAAAGTAATCTTAAGTATCTGACATTAGGGCCTCCCTGGTGGCGCAGTGGGTTGAGCAGTGCCAGGGGCAGGACCCGCATGGCATTGCAGACCTCTCCTGCCTCACCCGCTGCTGCCCTCAGTGTGTTTCAGTCAGTCTGCCTATTCTGCTCCCCAATCTTGTCTGGTGGATCCTCTCTCCTCCCAAGATTCTGGCCTGTGCCCCCAGCTCTTGATTTGCATAAATGAATAAATCTTTTTAAAAAATTATCTGACATTAACTGAAAATGTTTTGAGAATTTAATGACCACTGAAAAACTTCTATTTGTAAAACTTAAATCTTTAAAGACCTACTTCCCTACAAAATGGTAGAACTTTTTTCATATATATTAGCCAATCTGTCACAGTTAAGTTTCTCAACCATCTTTGACACTTAGGATCTATCTTCCTTCTCAAGTCTGACATACTGCATAAAACTTGGGAATAACTTCCCTATTTGATGTTTCTCAAGAGAACACTTAACCACCAGTAAATAAATTCCTGTTGCTCATACATGTAGCAACTCAACTACAATTCAATAAAACAATTCTACAATTTGGCACATGTCCTTGTAAATGTCTATTTGAAAGCTCATATTTGAAACTACAAATCATTTTGTTTAATACAGATGGCAATGTCTGCTGCTAGGCACAGAACTCTCATCATTCCTCATATAGTCTTCATTTTAAGTTAGTCTAAGTCAAATTCCACCTAAATATGCTGAAAATCTGTTTTTGCACACTACAGCAATAATAGTCTTCCCTTGGATATCTACCTTGATGCTAGGAACTTTATTCAAGAGCCACTCAGACCACCTCAAAGGGCAAATGTACATACCTATTGCTATTTTCTATCAGTTCTAATTAATGGCATTTATCACCATTTGACAGGAAAAGGGAGAGTAGGAGGGAGAGGGGGAGGAAGAGGGAGAGGGGGAGGAAGAGGAGGAAGGAGAGGGAGAGGGGAAGAGAGGGGGAGGGAGGGAGGAGGGGAGGGGGAGGGAAAGGGGGAGGGAGAGGGAGGGAGGGGGAGGGAGGGGAGGGAGGAAGGGTGAGGGAGGGAGAGGGGGAGAGAAGTGTGGAAGTTTCATTTGAATTGAATACTATTATATTTAGCTTAAAATTTTTTTCATTTGGTAGGAAAAATATGTCGGTCACCTACTCACTATATTTTAAATTGTATTTAGTAACTATATAGGTAAATATATTTGTAAGTAGCAGTTCTTATATGCATGAGTGAATGAAGATATATCTTTAAAAAAACCACAACACTGGTCTAAGTAATAGGAGAAGTCTGAATCTCTAAACCTAGCAGCACGTTAGAATCACTTGACATACTTTAAAAAATAATAATAAAAAAGAGTATGACTGGGCTCCATTCCAGACCACTTAAGTCAGAAGATTGGGGTCCAGACAAGAGAATTTTTTGAAAAGCTCCCCTGATGATTTTAATGAGCAACCAAGTCTGAGAATCATTGCCCTATGACATCTTTCCAGTCTTCTTTCTCTTCTAGTTCATAAATTAGATTCCTCATGCCCATTATAAATCTCCAAGGAGACATTCCTATCTGTCCCACTCTAACATTTCTACAATTTTCCATAAAAAGTAAGCATAATATTTATCTACTTGAACTGTTACAGGGCAACCCCAATGTGAAATGGGTTGGCCTGACTGTGGGTCTTCACCCACACACTTAAAAGGGACTTATTATAATGAGACTCAACTGCAGGCACACACACAAGAAGGTTAATAAAGGTTTATTTACAAAAAGGGGAAATGAAGAAAAGAATAACTCAAATAGAAAGAGGGAGAGATAAATTAGTGAATACATCCTACCAGTTCCAATGAGCTGGAAGCCCAATAGCACACTGACAGCTGGCAAAAAAAAAAAAAACCAGAACCCTCCCACCCCAAGGCCCACATGTCTGGTTATATACCAAACCTGACTACCTAACTCCACCTTCAGTTCCCAGCAATCCTCCTTCCGTGGTGGTGACATTATTGGATTTCTAGTCTTTTGTGTCTTGGATCTCTTTGGTGTGGGGTGGGGGTGTGGTCAATAAAACTCACCCTCTCAGTGTTTGTTCAGGACATCTGTTCCCCTCAGCAGAAATACATTTCCTGATTTAACACAATCAAACTATATCAAAATTACTTGTTTTCAGGAGCACTACCTTGTCACAACTATTTTATGTAGCAATTACTTTATTATTTTATAGTTCTATTATCTCCTCCTTCATACCCAACGAGTTTACCTTAAGCTTTTTTGTGCCCTTCTATTTGAAGGTTACCTAAAAATTTCTATGATGAAGCAGTCTAGGCAAGAACTACTGGCTCATTTCAAAAACAGTAACTCAGAAGTGTCCTGCTAAAGGTGCCATTTGCTTGAAGCCAAAGCAGAACAACACATATTCAAGAGGTACCACCGACTAATGCCTCTACTGTCCTTATATATAACAGGAATCTATCATTCATATTCCTTCTATAGTTATAGCAAACATTTCTAAAGAGAGGCCAAATATTTAACAATCCAAGTATGATTATAACTACAGATATTCAGCTAACAAGTACAAAATATGTACATATTTACCTGTGTTCTCTCAAACATCCCACTGGAAAGAGAATAAAGAAATAAACCCCACACAGAGGAGGTCTCCCTGGTGGCTCAAGGAGTTAAGTACACAGCACTATGAAACTATCAGCAGCCACTGCAGTTCGATCCCTGTCCAGGGAGGGGACCAACATGACACAGCAGACTTCTCCAGTCTGGCCCGCTGCTCTCCCCTCAGCAGTGTATTTCAGTGGATCTGCCTGTTCTGCTCCCCACTCTGTCTGGTGAATCCTCTCACCTTCCGCAACTCTGGCCTGTACCCCAGCTCTTGTATGAATAAATAAATAAATCTTAAAAAAAATAGTAGCTTTCTACAATCTTTTCTAAATTAACTGATACTAAAAATAGATCCGATCAAAGCAGGGCCATAAATATTTTACCTTAAAGTGGGAGTTCTTGAATTTAAAAATATGGGCACCACAGCTTGATTCAAGAGGACCAAATCAAAGATCCTCAGGCTACCTCATCACTACCTTCCCCCAGCTTTGCACTCAAATATCTAATGCTTGTAATAAATATTACCTGTTTTATGCCTCTACTCTTTCTCAAGTTGTTACCTCTATTAGGCTAACTCATTTTCTTTCCATCATAGCTGGGGTGTTATCTCTTCTAGAAAAATCTTCCAATTTGGAAAAAGGGTACATTTCTATTTTATTATCCCAGTATAGCAGACAAACACTTGAAGTGAATAATATTTAAAACACCTATACAAAAGTAACATTTATTAAGTGCTTATGGTGGGTCAAGCAGCATCTACATATCATTTTATTTATCTTTCCAATAACCCATATGAAGTACAGAGAGAGAGAGATTAAATAACTGCCTCAGGAAGCAGCTAATGATTAAGCAGTGAATCACTGACTGGAATTCAGTGTGGCTCAAAAGCCAATATTCTTAACTACTAGACTTTTTCTAAATGTCAATGCCTTTCAAATCTATATTCCCAAATCTTTTAAGTTTCAACCCTGAATTTCCAAATGAGTACTGAACATCTCTACCTGGAAGTCTTTAAGGACATCAAAACTCAGACATTCCCAAGGGAAGGAGGAGCGAGAAGGAGCAAAATGGATGGGAAGAGCCCAAGGGACTACAGCAATGGTGCATCGGTTAATTGATGATGGGAATTTCAGAGATGAGAAATATACACTGTACAAAAATGAAAATAATGTAAAATATATATAAAATTAATTTTTTTAATTAAAAAAAAACCTCAAAATTCACACTACTGGAATCACTATGCCCTCTTGTTCACCAGTCTTCTCCAACAAAGCTAATAAACACCATTCCTCCAGTTACCCATAGTATGAAACTATGGGTAACTTTCCCCTGCTCAGTTCCTCTCATACTGCATATTCATCAAATTATGTTCCCCTTACCTTTCAAACTAACTTATTACACAAGACTCTCATCATTTCTCAGACCTGGGTAATAGTTTTATCTTTTGAAAAACAACTTTGATGATGCCATAACATACAACGGCTCCTAACTACTGACTTCAATTCCAAGCTTCTTCGCAAAACATATTACAATCTTGTTCTCACTCATCTCTCAACATGAACTCTAATCATCCCCAAACACCAGAAACCCCAACCTCCCCCCCCCACAAATTTCTGTTTGTTCCTTGAATTTACTATGCTTTTTTTAAGTAAACATGTCTCTTTACTATCTCTTCTTTCAAAACTGGTCAAGATTGAGAATTCTTCTCTCTCCCTCCAGTTGAGGAAACTTCCATCAATCTATTCACACAGCATTCTGCACATCTATGTCCTAATAATTATTATATGCTAAAATTGTTTACCTAAAAACATCACCAAGCAAGCATTCAAAGGTCAAAACAGTGCCTTAAATATTATGTGACACCACGTCTAAAGCACATGTTCAATAAAAGTGTAAATAATTACCACTCAAGCAGCCTTCACACATCATCTTATTCTTCAACAATTTCAAATCCAAAATCAATTAAAATTATAGTTCCTTTATTTTAAAAATTACTTCTCTTATAATTACATCTATTAGATTTCACCCAGTCACATTTCCACAAACTTGGAAAAGTGGAAGAAAATACTAAGATAAACAGAATATCTGTACTAAAAACATCTACTCCATTCAGCAAGTAGTCAACACTAATACAAGAATAAAAACATAATAAAAAAACAAGTATTTATAAAGCACTGTTCTACATGCTTTTATACAGTCATTTTGACAACTATATTATATACTATATACTACTATTAATCCTTATTTTATAGATAAACTCACAAAAACAGAACAAAGACAGCTAAAACTGTTTGGCTCCAAAACCAGAACTCTTACACTGTCTTTCTAATAAATCTAAAACTACTAAAACAAAGGCAAGCATGAAATCTCTAGGAGGTCAAAACCATCTCTGAGCAGTTAACAACAGTTACTGGGAGGTAAATATAAAAAGTTAAATATAGATAATCTTGGGGCCTCCCTGGTGGCTCATGGGTCTATCTCAGTGCTATCAAGCTATCTCCAACCACTGCAGCTTGAGTTCAATCCCTGGCATGAGCTGGATCCCCGCATGAAACAGCAGACCTCTCCTGTGTCACCCGCTGCCCCTCTTAGCAGTGTATTTCAATGGATCCACCTGTTCTGCTCCCCACTCTGTCTCTGGTGAATCCTCTTACGGTCCCATCCCCCTCACCAGTAACAAGGACCTATACCCCAGTTCTTGTGCGCAGATAAAAAAAAATCTTTAGAAATATATAGATCATCTTTAAATACAGCAAAATATTTTAATATTAACATAAATTCACTATAATGAACTGCAGAAAAATATTTTGCTAGTAATACAGATCATAACATGTAACAGGTCATCACGTAATATTAATGCAGTCAGTCAATGGAAACAAAGCCTATATATATATATATATACACACACACACTCATAGCCCAAAAAGAGATTTGTCAAATAAAGTTTTTTAAAAAGATTTATTTTATTTATTTATGCATATGCTGGGGTGAAGGCTAGAGGTGGGGGGGGGGCATTTGGAGGTGGGGGTGAGGATTCACCAGAGAGCAAAACAGGCAGTGGATGAGACAGGCAAGGTCTGCTGCGCCATATGGGTCAGCTCCCTCGCCAGCGGTGGAACTCATGGTGAAGTAAATACTAACAGCTTCACAGTGCTGAGACTTAACCTAATGCGCCTCCAGGGAGGCCCACCAAATTAAGTTTCTCTAACGAACTCAGATGCATCCCAAAAACTACATTCTATGGTTACTGAAATCCCAACTCTATTCTGTGTTTATTATGGTTCATAGAATGACTAATAAGGCTGTATGTACTAAGATGAGTCAAGAAATAGGAATTATTACCAATTTCTAAAACTCAGAGCTACAAGGAGATTTTCCATTTTTATCCAAACTAATGCATGTTTTAATCAAAGTAGTAAGAGAAAATACTTTCTACTTCTAGCCAAAAGTACTGAGTTTAATTCACAAAATTTATTTGAAGACAATGCAGCTAGGCTAATTATTCTATTTTCCAAGACTTCTTAGAGCATACAGCTTTGAACTTCACTGCAATTGGACGTAGAGTACAAACCTCTCATTCATGACCACTGAACAAACTTCTCAACTCAAATCAAAGTCTACATCTACATAGGAAAAAGAAAATGGGAATGTTCATAAAGAAATGTAAAACTGAAGGTTTTTGTTAGGGTGAATTTATATTAAAATATTCTAGGGCTACTGAAATCCCAACTGTGTTCTGTGTTTATTATGGCTCAATACACTGAGCAGCTTTGTAGTTTCCCCTTTTTCACTGTGATACAGATTGGAGCCCACTTCAGAAACTGAAAAGACATGACTGCCCCCATACTATAATGTCCATTAACCAATACCCACACACATTTTCATTTAGTGTAGTATACCATATGTAACACAGAATTAAAAATACAACAATCTTAACTTCATTCTAACATTTAGCCACACTAACACACTGAAAGATATTTAAAACAAATACATACTATATTGTTGTATTTCCATCTTCATTTGAATATCTATCCTCTATAAGTCATGAACTTTTTTTTTAAGTCATGAACTTTTTTTAAGTAATATCGAGAACATGGCAATATTAAGCTCACATGAGGCTGAGAAGAATCAGCATTCACTGTGTTACTACTACACATATGCCAAGCAGTACTAGCATTTCAAATATGTTTACCACTTAATCTTCACAAACATCCTTTTAATATTTATCTTTTTTTTTTTAAGATTTATTTATTTATGCATACAAGCACAGGGGTACAGGTCAGAAGTGTGGGGGGTGAGAGGATTCACCACAGAGAGCGGGGAGCAG
>JAGFMF010012281.1:21403026-21434266 GCA_019455555.1 Galemys pyrenaicus
TACACTGCTGAGGGGAGCAGTGGGCACAGCAGGAGAGGTCTGCTGCACCATGTGGGTCCCCCTCCTGGCCGGCGGCAGGGATCGAACTCATGCTGCAGCAGCGGCTGAGGTTTGCTTCATAGTGTGTTGCTTAACCCACTGCGCCCTAATATTTATCTTAACTTACAAATGAGAAGCTAAAGTTCAGGAAGTTTGGGTTACAAGTTAGTGAGCTAAAATCCAAAATTCAATACTACATAACACACATTCTAATCTCACTCCACATACTTCCAAGAAGTTTGTTTTGTTTTTTAAATAATATAAAATGTATTCCACTTAAGGAAACTAGGGATGGTATTTCAGGCAGCAAGAGAAACACTACCACCATTAACTAAATAAGACAATACTGAAGGAATTACCAATAGTAGATTTATGCCAAAACAAAATCTAGATGATTTCTGCAGAATGGTGAGAGGTAACAAATTAAAAAAATTCCTGACCCAAATTTGGGTCAAGTACAAAACAAAAAGAAAAACAGAAAAGTCCCGGTTGTTTTGTATTTACAGACCCCCCCGATGATACAAGGGTTAAACTTTCAGCACTATCAAGCTACTGCCAGCCACTGCTGCAGGAGTTCCAACCCCAGGCCAGGGAGCTAACCCATATGACACAGCCCACTGCTCCCCTCAGTAGTGTATTTCAGTAGATCATCTGTTCTGCTCCCCACTCTGTCTCTGGTGTATATTCTCATCCCTTCCACCACCACCCTGGCACCTCTGGCCTATACCCCAGTATTTGTATGCATAAATATCTTTTTTTTAAAAGAGTATTTATAGAGAATTACAAGCCAATAAAGAATATTTTTGAATAGTAATTATTGTAGAAAGTATTCAATAGTAAAGTGTTCTAAATACTTTTAATCATCATAGTGCTACTATAATCCCCACTTGCAAAATGGAATGGAAATGTTAAGTAATTTAGTCAAAATCACAGAGCTAAATTGCAAGGGAAGAAGAAAATCTAGGTTTTTTTGGTTTGTTTTTTTTTTTTTTGCACAAAAGAACTGGAGTGTAGGTCGGAGGTGCAGTGAGTGAGAGGATCCACAAGATATAGAGTGAGGAGCGGAACAGGTGGATCTACTGAAATACACTGTTAAGGAGAGTAGCAGGCAGAGACAGGAACAGTTTCCTGTGCCATATGTGGGTTAGTTGCCTGGCTGGGAATGGTGACTGAGATGTGACTTAACCACTCAGCCACCTGGAAGGCCCAGAAACTAGGTTCTTAATCCAAGCCATTTGTTTCCAAAAGGAGAGGTCCTGTTACATGTCATGCTAAACTGCATGAACAGACAACATCTAAAGAGAAAGGAATATGGGCCTCCCTGGTGGCGCAGTGGGTTAAGCAACACACTATGAAGCAAACCACAGCCACTGCTGCTGGCCAGGGAAGGGACCCACATGGCGCAGCAGAACTCTCCTGCCTCGCCCCGCTGCTACCGTCAGCAATGTGTTTCAGTCAGTCTGCCTATTCTGCTCCCCACTCTGTCTAGTGAATCCTCTCACCTCCTGCAACTCTGGCCTGTACCCCAGCTCATGTGCATAAATAAATCTTTAAAAAAAAATAAAGAGAAAGGAACAAACAGTATAATTAAGAGGTATAAAAAGAACTATTTAGATTTTTAAAACCTGAACTCTGCAAGTAAGTCTAAGAAAAGATGCTCAATATACGTGTCTTTGGAGAACTGCAAATTAAAACAATGAAATACCACTAGACCTATCAGAATGGTACAATCCAAAACACTTACAACATCAAATGCTAATGTAGAATTGGAGCAATAGGAATGCTCATTCACTGCTGTTAGGAATGCAAAACTGTACAACTTCTTTGGAAATGTTTGGCAGTTTCTACAAAACTGAACATACTCCTACCATTTAATTCAGCAGTCTTGCCCCTTGATATTAACCAAAGTGAACTGAAAATTATATTCACACAAAAGCTGTGCAAGGATTTATAGCAGCTTTATTCATAATTGACAAGAACCAGAAGCAATCAAGATGTCCTTCAGCAGGTGAACAGATAAACTGTGGTACAGTCATAAATGGAATATTATTCAACACTAACAAGAAATGAACCATGAAAAAACATGGAGGAAATTTAAATACTAATTACTAAATGAAAAAAGCTAAAATGAAAATAACACTTGCTGTGTGATTCCAATAATACAACATTCTACAAACTTCTGAAGGGGGCCTCCCAGGTGGCGCAAGGGGTTAAGTCTCAGTACTATGAAGCTATAGGCTGTCACTGCAGCATACAGTTCTATCCTGACTATGGAGCTGACCCACAAGGCACAGCAGACCTCTCCTGTCTTACCCGCTGCTCGTCTCAACAGTGTATCTCAGTGAATCTGCCTGTTTTGCTCCCCACTCTGTCTCTGGTGAATCTTCTCAACCCCCCCCAAGCCTGCCCCACCCCACAATTCTAGCCTACACCCCAGCTCTTTTATGCATAAACTTTAAAAAAAAAAAGTCAGAAGTTTGCCAACAGTTTAAAAAAAAAAAAAATCAATGGTTTCCATAGCGTAATGGTGCAAGAGGAGTGCACAGGCAGAATTCAGAGGATCTTTAAAGCAGTGAAACTGTTCTGTACAACATGTCATACATAATGGCCAGAACTACCACATGTTCTACACTAAGAGTGAATCCTAATACAAACCAAGGACTCTGGGTGATAACAATGTACTGATACAAGTTCACAGATTGTGACAAACATACCACTGTGGTAGGATGGGGGGGTGGGGAGAAGGGGAAAAGGAGAAAGAGGGGAAGAGAGAGAGAAGGCTCAAGGCAGGAAGTATATGGGAATTCTGTAATTTTTTAAAGATTATTTATGCATACAAGAGCTGGGATGCAGACCAGAAGTGGGGGAGGGGGAGGGGCTACTGGAGAGGGGGAGGGGACTTGAGAGGATTCACCAGAGACAGAGTAGGGAGCAGAACAGGCACATCTACTGAAATACACTGCTGAGGGGCACAGCAGGCAAGACAGGAGAGGTCTGCTGCGCTATGTGGGTCACCTCCCACCTGGGATCTAATTTGTGCTACAGTGGCTGTGGGTAGCTTCATAGTGCTGCACCTTAACTGCACCACCAGGGAGGCCCAGGAATTCTGTAATTTCATTCATATTTGCTATGAAGCTAAAACTGATCTTAAAAAATAATGTTTAAGGCCTCCCTGTTGGCACAGGAGTTAAAGAGTTAAAGTCTCGGGACCTTCCTGGTGGCACAAGCTATACACAGGCACTGCAGCATGAGTTCAATCCCCTGCCAGGGAGGTGATCCACAGGGCGCAGCAGACCTTTCCTGTCTCCCCTCAGCAGGTTATTTCAGCAGATAGGCCTGTTCTGCTCCCCACTCTGTCTCTGGCAAATCTGCTCACCACCACTGCTGCTACCATCGCTGCCACTGCCCACCCCTGTCACCATTGCCCCCCTACCCCCACCTCTATCCTAGACTTGTATGCATAAATAAAATAAATATCGTATACATAAATATTTTTTTACAAAATAAAGTCTAGTTCAGAAAACTAAAAAGATAGGAAGTTTTTACTTAGCAGTTAGTATATAAGGAAACAACCATTTAATATACTCATTATTATACATAAATGTAATCAAAAATGTTTTTTTAATATTTTGTACTAGGCATCCTGGTCAGGGGATCTTAACAAGTAGACAAGGTTCCTTTTCAGGGTTTGAAATATAATCAGAAATCATATATTCATAAAAAGGTAAATAAAAATTTAGACAGTTTGAGACAGAAAACATAACAAACTATAAGCTGCCAAATTATTAAATCAGACATTAACAGAACAATATGTGCTCAGGGGTTCGGTGGATCACTTCAAGCTAAAATGATCAGGGAGTTATATGCCCCAAGTCTCGTAAAATGGGTAAGATATAGCTAATTGTCTGGAGGGAACTAGTACATTGCAATAAAGAGCAAAAGTACTAGAGTTAGGAAAGAATATAAAATTAACCAGTTTCACAAAACAAAACAGGGAGATGAGACTAGAGAAACTGGTATAAACCAGAGCAGAGAAGTCACAGAATGCCAGATCAAGGAATCAGCTAGCTCAGAAACTCGGAATTCTTAACTCTTAAACATTAATGGGGATGGGCCTCCCTGGTGGCACAAGGGGTTAGGTCTCAGCAGTACGAAGCAATCAGCAGCCACTGCAGCACAGAGTTCCATCCTGACTAGGGAGGTGACCCACATGGCACAGCAGACCTCTCTAGTCTTGCCTGCAGCTCCCCTCAGCAGTGTATTTCAGTCAGTCTGTTCTGCTCCCCATTCTGTCTCTGGTAAATCCTCTTACACCACCGCTCCCCATACCTTGGCCTACACTCCACCTCTTGTATGCATAAGTAAAGTAAATCTTTAAAAAAAAAAAAATCCAATGGGGAGCAAATACTTGCCCAACTGAAAACTCTTAATCTAATCAAAGTGTATTTATAAACACTGTATGTCAGATAGATACTGTAAACAGTTATACTGCTTCCATCTTTCAATTTCCAATTTCGTTTTCTAATACACTACACATGAGACTATAAACCGAATGTCATGCATCTCTAAGACACTCCTATCACCCAATAAAACTCTAAATCATTACACTATTCCTTATCCGCTCAGACAATATTTATGGGATAGAAAAAAAAGTGGCACATTGCCTATGAACTAGAAAAAGGGGTCATGTTAGAACCATAGTCACTACTGGCACCTTCTCCCCATTCTATTAATAGGACTGTCATCCTCTATTAACCACTAAAAGCAAACCTATTAAATGTCTACATATTCCAGACAAATATAAAATGCAGCATCCCCTCCTGAATCATCTGACCAGATGACAAAGGACCCTACTCTACCTCTGTTAATATTAACAAAGTGCACTTCTCATATAAGAATGTTCCAGAATTTACCCAATTTTACTTTCCTATTTTTTCTGCAATACTTTAATTTTGTTTGCTATAAACTCATCCACATATCTAAATCATATAATCAAGTCTCAAAGTATGGGCATATATAATCATATCCAATCATATAATTTTCTAATTAACAAATGCCCCAACATACCCTAGCTAAGTTATTCCATGCTGTTTTATACATCCACCTTGACACTTAATACACCTAAAACCCCGCCCTTTAGAAATCTATCTTTAGAGTGACCATTTTCTTCCCATCCATGAGCAAGCAGGTACATATATAACCAATTTCTCCTAGCACTACAACAAACACTGGCATACTATATTTTTCTCAAACATGGCCTCCACACATAAAAACACCACAAAACCCAACTTTATATTAAAAATGCTTTAAAAGCTTTTTATCAAAATCCAAACACAAAAACTGTACCAGTTATTCAAAGTTTACAATCATAAAAGGCAGTATTAGACATTGTTTAAAGATGCAAACATATACTAAAAATTACAAAGATACTGATGAAAATGGTAAAACCAAATTTAAAAAGTTTCTGGGGGAGAGAAGGTTAGAAGACTATAATCCAGGAGGGATACAGAAGAGATTTCAACCCTATTTGTAATGTTTTATTTCTTAAACTAGGTGGGTGACACATGATACATAATTATTCCTTATAGTTCTCACATACTAACTAGTTTAAGCAAGTTTAAAAGATAGCCAATTATTGAGTATCTCCTCATACAGTGACAAACTGTTAAGTCCAACTTTCAGTAACTCACTGTGAGACACCCCCCTTGTCCTTTACCTAAGTCAAGAAAAGAAAATTTACAAACCAACAGCTCAAAACCTTCTCATAAAAACATCTTAGATATAGTTCAGGTTTATATTCCACAGCTATTCATAACCCAAGTCTTTCACAAATCCCACATCAACACAAATTACCATACCTTATTTTATCTTCATAACCCCAAATTGCCTCATTACTCACAGTAAACTAGAATAACGATTTTTCCTTATTTGCTGGATAAAATTCAAGTGAACCTGTTAGCCCACATAACTACTTCCACTAGGTTAAATAATGCACGCAGTCATGTATGTTACAACTCAGAGCAACAAGAATCTAACTCATTTACATGCTAACTTTCCAATCTCAAGTTATAACCTGTAAATTAAACGACCCATCATTTAAGTACAAATGAAACGTCACGTCAGCCAAATATAACCTAGCACGGACAATTCCAAAAAACTCCAGTCCACTAAGCGTTCACCTCTGGCATACTGTAAATCTGGCCGCTGAACCAAAGTTTATGCCACCCAGAGCTGCTCTCCTCCATGGGGGAGATTCCGACAATACCTCCGAGTCCCAACTTTCGGCTTGCTGTGTAAATAAGCAGAGAGGTTCTGAAACTTCACCTAATTACGAACCCAAAGAAATTCTTATTTCATATAACGCAGATTCTGAGTTTCTCGTCACTAGGGGGTAGGAGCTGGAGATCCTAGGCTAAGGGACAGGTCTAGCCTACCTAGGCGTCCGCCAAAGTACTGAAGTCGTCGACCCAATAGTTCTAGCAGCTGACCCGCCTTCTCCCCACCTCCACAGGCCTACCCAACCCCCACCCGGGCGCGAAGCCGGCGGTGTATCCCAGCACCTGCGGGTCCCCCACTTTATCTCCACCGAGAAGGGAAGGACTGGACGCCGGCTCCGACGCTCGCCTCCGGCCACCAGCCTCACACCCGGGCCAACCTTTCGAACCCTTGGCGCTTCGATCTAGCAGAGGCTGTACAGCCACCTTCTCTAGGATCTATCTCGGGGTCTGGCCTACTCTGGTGCCAAGCTCCGCGGTCTCCCCACCTCTCCCAGCGGACCAGCCCACACCGGACGCCCAAGGCCCAAAAGGCAACTCCCACCACTCCCCGACCCGCCAGTCTTTGGTTCCCAGCTGCAGCCGCTGAAAAAACCAAGTCCTAAGGTCCTCCTTCATCAGTTTCCGGGCCTTCCTCCACTGCCTGGCTTGAGCCCCCAGCCCTGCCCACCCCGCCACCCCGGTCGGTCACGCCGTTTCCTCTCCGGAGGCCGAGCACCGGGGCTGGGCGGCTTCCTTCTCCCGCATCCCGTGGGCCCGACGCTTCCCGCAGCGGTCCGGCCCCCGCCCAGCGTGCCGCACACTCACCGCTGAGCGCCGAGGCCTGCAGGGTGGCCCCCGAGGTGCCGTCGATGACTTTGATGGTCCCGCGACTGGTGACGGCCAGGATGGCGTTGAGCGCCGGGTGGTAGGAGAGACTGTGCAGCCCGTCGGCGTCGCAGCGCATGCAGCCGTCCCGCAGCACCAGCCACTCGGAGACCCCGGCGGCGCCCGCCCCCGCGGCCGAGGAGCAGCCCGGGCCCGAGGCCGCCGCAGCCGCCATCTTCCGGCCTGCGCTCAGCACAATCACACTGGGAAGCGGCTCAGTGACAGTCCCGGGAGGTGCAGCACCACCGCCAGTCACCATCCGGGGCCAGGGGGCAAGCGGAGCGCGTTAGCCGGAAGTGAAGTCAAGCGCCGGCACGCACGCGGGACGTCGGCTGCGCGCCCAGAGGGGCCAACCTCGGAGGAAGGCTGGCGGGGGAGGAGGAAAGGGAGTGAAAGAGGCGGGACCCGCGGCGGGGGCGGAGGCGGGCGGGCGGAGCATGCGCCGGAGGACTCGCGCGTGCCACGCGCTGCCAGTGGGGCCAGCTCCGAGTCCGCAACGTCCCAGTTTCTTTTTCCGAGCCCGGGAGTGGCGGCTGCCTCTGCTCCGCCCTGCTGCCCTGGCCCCAGATGGGGGTGGATGGGTGGGGTCCGCGTATTTCCGCTAGGCGGAGACCCGGGCCCCTGCGACGGGTCTGGGACGCCGAGTTTCTCATTACTGCGAGTGCAGCTATACCCGTACGGCGCCCGGCTCGCGCGATTCAGCTCTTGGACTGTGACCGGAAGGAGACCTCGGAGTTTGTGCCGCGAGCTGTAATCTGAGAATAAATCTGGGAAACCACTAATCTGATTGTGGACCAAAGCCCGTGCCTGTTAAGACGCCCCCATCCCCTCAACTCCGCCTTCAAGGGCCTTAGAGAACCCTTTCAAATTTATGGAAAAGTTTGATTCTTTTTGAAACAAATGTGCCAGATAAGAGGTACTGTAAGCGTAATTAAGGTAGGTATCCCTTCACATTCCAAACTATAGTTAATGTGAACTGTTCATAGGTGTGTGCAGGTGTTCTAGAAAGAGAAAACACTCTAAATTTACTCATTATGCCTCTTTGGAGGCTACCAATGCTGCTTTATTTTGAAATAATTGTGAGATTCACAGTGGTAACTACAGTACAGACCTCTGTGATCTGACTCCCCAAAACCCATAACCCCTATCTAACTGAACACTGGACAAATTGAAAGATAGTCTATAAAACAGTTGACCAGTACTCCTCAGAGCCGGAACAGAGGTCCAACTTAACCCAGTTTTCCCAAACCGGTACATGTTACATAATTTTTATACAACACGAGAAGCAAGGATTTGATGTATGTGTCCAGCTCTGTCATTTTATCAATTGTAGATTCATGCACTGCAATCAGGATACAGAACTCAGGTCTGTATGTTTTGTGATCACTATGTTTTCTTGGAAAGGTAATTTCCTCTTCCTAAAACCTAACCAAATTACTGTTGCTAAGGACTAAGAATCATTTGTGAAACGCATACAGTAGTTTCTGGCATATGCTATTGACATTTCAATATAACTCCCAAATTATGAAAGTTGTCCAGCAGATTTCTTTCAGGAAACCTTCATGAATTATCCTACCTACATCTTAAACCTGTTTATTCATATGTAAAGTCTATATATTCATTCCATTTTGGAATGGCATACATGCTATTTTTATCTGATATTGGGGAGCAATGTAATAAAGTGAGAAAATATCCTGGCATTAAAGTCTAAGTGAATATCTGAGTTTGAGTCAATCTGGTTTCATTTATCAAGTCTATCTATGAATCTGGACAACTCACAAATACTGAGAAAGTTTCACCAAGTGTCAAATGGAGATGATAAAATTACTTGCCCTACTTAGGTTTGTTACAAGTACTTGTTAATTGTAAAAATGGAAACTCAGAGAAGTAAAAGACTTACCGAGGTCCAGTCTGTGAGGTGGGGGTAGGAGCAAACTAGAATTTTAACTCAAACTCTAAAAATGGATGGCAGTATAAAAAAAACGGAAAAACACATACATTTTAGTGTCTAAATCAATCTAATTTTGACCAGTACTGGTAATCTAACACTGCTGCTCAAAACTTCACATGCCCTTGAGGTAAGAGTGCAAATAATCAAATCTAAATATAATTTGTGGTGTCCTACTGAAACAGTTGTTTTTGTTTGTTTGTTTGTTTGTTTAATCTCAGGACCTAATTAGAAATTATTAAAAACTGCTATTTCAAAATTTTTTTCTCTTAAGATCCATTTGAATCAAACTTTTCTATAAATTTGAAAGGGTTTTCTATGGCCCTCGAATGCAAATCAAAGTTCTCCATAATAGTGCAGAAGGGGGCCTCCCTGGTGGCACAGGAGATTAAGGTGCAGCACTATGAAGCTATCAGCAGCCACTGCAGCAAAAGTTCCAATCCCGGCCAGGGGGCTGACCCATATAGCTCAGCAGACCACTCCTATCTCACCTGCTGCTCCCCTCAGCAGTGTATTTCAGTACATTTCCTATTCTGTTCCCATTCTGTCTGGTGAGTCCTCTCACCCCCCCCCCCATATCTGACCTGTACCCCAGTTCTTATATGCATAAATAAATCTTTAAAAAATATATCGCAGAGGCCTCCCTGGTGGCGCAGCAGGTTGAGCACCACACTGTGAAGCACATGCTGCACAGTAGCACGAGTTCAATCCCTGGCCAGGGAGGGGAACCACATGGCACAGCAGACCTCTCCTGCCTCGCCTGCTGCTCCCCTCAGCAGTGGACCTCAGTCAATTTGCCTGTTCTACTCCCCACTATGTTTCTGGTGAATCCTCTCACCTCCCTTGTCTCTGCCTGTACCCCTGCTCTTGTACGCATAAATAAATAAATCTTTAAAAAAAAAAAAAGAGAGGAGTACAGGCTGGGACACAAACTAAGAGACACAAGCTACTCCAGAACTGCAGATGAGGATTGTCAGAGTGAGCCAGGACTCTGAGTGAAGGCCTATGTTGAGCTACACAGAAGCAGATACAAAACTGATTCTGGAGCTTACAGAGCAAACACTATCACTGAAAATTTCTTGATAAATGCTGGGGGACTCGGTGGTTGAGATTCTTATTATGAGACATAGAATTTAGTCCATTCATAACATAATCCAGTAAAACCAACCACACAAACACACACACACACACACACACACGCATGCACACACACCGAGCCCTATATAAATACTGGGTGCAACGTATGATGAAAAGAACTGAAAGGATCTCGAAGATGTTTGTATACTCATGTTTACAACATAGCAACATTATTGTTATACAATGATTTATTATTATTTCAAATCCATATTTTGAAATCTTGTTTTGGACAAAGTTGTTTATGCCTTGAACTCATTTTGAATAAGTTGCTTTGATGAAATAGTTTTAAAAATGAATTCTAAGAGTTTCTTATGGATATGGATATATGCAGGATAATGTCAGCAAAACTGTCATGCTGCTCAGTGCTTACCAACATGACACAAAGGATCCCTATGCCTCTGGCACCATAGTAATGACAGGGGTGTCCATTATATAATGGACATCTGCACTTTAAATCCCGGAAGTTTGTGAGGACTTAATGAGAGCATTTGATTTGGGGGAAGCAGCTCTTCACTGATATAAATTGTTTCCTCTAATGAACATTAGCTCTTGCTGAGGCAGAAGTTAATATTTGTTAGTACTGGTGTGAACTATGCAGTGACCCTGTGAAAGAGATTATCTTGCTTGCCAGTACCGTCACCTGGCACCTTTACTTTGCTAGCAGAAAGTTCTAACTACAAGGGATTTTTCACTTTGCACTGGCAGCTAGACATCACCTCCTACTTGGTTAAGCAAACTCTCTGGAGAACCAACTTATACACCCTAATCCAACTAATGCTGGATTTCATTGTTTTTCTCTTCCCTTTACCTGAAACAGTGGTATAACTGATCTATTAATGTTCTGGAGTATGTTGTTTCTTTATTGACTTGTTAAGAGATATTATCCTGTATGCTATTGTTTTCTGTTATTACTATAAAGCATAATTCTCACAGTGAATATGTGTTAGATAAATTGGCAAACACAATTTCAGTCTCTGAGGGCAAACTGACCCTCCTAAAGAAAAAAAAAATTTTACAATAGCTAAATATATTAGAAACTCAGGTCTTTCAATAATGGATGAATGGATAAGCAAAATGTGGGGCAGATGAGTGGATGGAATATTATTGAGTCATAAAAAGAACACTCTGACTTATATTATACATGAAACTTGAGGACCTATGGGAAGTGAAATAAGCCAGAAAAATAAAAGAAATTATTGTATGATTTATTTCACTTACATGAGCACTTAAAGAGCACTCAAAAGTATAGAAATAAAAAGGTGTTTCCAGAGACAAGAATAACAACTTATTGTCTAATAGATACATAGTTTTAGTTTTGTTACATTATAAGTTTCCTGACTGACAATGGCAATGGCTACCCCATGTTATGAATGTATTTAAGTCTACTGAACTGTATATGGAAAAAAATGTTTAAGATACTAAATTTTATGTTATGCACATTTTGCCACAACAACAAAAAATGAGAAAGAAAATTCTCACAGGGCAGATGAGCCTTGAGGAAATTATACTAAGTAAAGAAGTCAAAAAGAGACAATACTATCTTAGTCAAATTTATAGAGACAGAAAAGAGAATGATGGCTGCAAGGACTGGGGGAGGAGGAAATGGGCAATTATCCTTTCGTTAGTAGTTTCAGTTTTGCTTAAATGAAGAGTTCTGTGGGTGGATGGTAGTGATAAAGTAGCACAACAATGTGAAGGTACTTAATTCCACTGAACTGTACATTTAAAATTGGTTGATTGCACTCACACGTATTAGAATGGCTAAGTCCCAAACAATGACAGTACTAAATGCCAGTCAGGATAAGGTACAACTAACACTCTCAGACATTGCTGGTGAGAATGCAAAACAGTAAAACTATTGTAGTGTGAAAGACAGTTTGTTTTTAAGACTAAAAATAGACTCACCACGCTATCGAGCAATCACACTTATATGATTTTACCCAACTGAGTTGAAAAGGTATGTCCTCAAAAGAACATACACATACACTAATACACATGATAGCTTTATTCATAATTGCCAAAATCTGCAAGCAACCAAGATGTCCTTCAATAGGTGAGCAAATAAACTTGGTACATCCATAGAATGGATTATTGTTCAGTGACAAAGAAACAAACTGTCAACCTATCAAACCATGAAGGGAATTTAACTGGGTAGTGCTAAGTGAAAGAAACTGGAAAGGCTACACATTGTATGATATATGACCTTTTGGAAAAGGTAAAACTCTGAAACAGTACAAAGATCCATGGTTGCTGGAAGTTTGTGAGGAGGTGGGGAGAGAACCAGATTTTTTCCTAGAACATGCTATTATCTTTCAATAATGGCTTCTCTTGTCATTAATAAAGTTCTTCCCCCTACCATTTATTATACATTTTAAACTCTCTACAGGTTTGTTAATATTATATTTGTGTGCATGCACACTCCTGTGCAAGGAGGGATAATTCATAGGCAAGACTGTGATATACCATAAGATAATTTCTCTTTGCTCATGGATAGGGTACATTTAACACCCATGATATGTGAACCCACCCATCCCATTTACCATCCTTCAAATGCTGCCTCTACAAGCCATCTTCCCAAGGATGACACCACCACTAAGAACAAAAAGGCCAGTGCAAGTTATGGGGGAGAGAGACTAACCCCCTGTTCTTCCCTACCTTAGAGGGCACAACTGTCTTCCTCACCCCAAACCCGTCTTCTTTGATTTGCTTCTTCTCCTTGTGTAGCCGCCGACCTTCACCTTGAACCTCTTACATTTCTTCTATCTCCTTAACCTCATGTCACCCAGAAAACTCAGAGGGTTAGACACTGTTGGTGTTTGTCTTTGATGCAGAAATTTTATTTCTCTACATCATTTTCTGCTGGCAATTCAGACATCTAAATTTTGAATTCATAAGATCTTTGGTTTTCCTCCTTCCATAGCGCTTCCAAATCAGAAGTGTCAGCTAGAGCAAACATAGACTGAACTTAACACTTACGTTTACTTTCCTCACTAGGAATCATCCTAGGAAGGCTGTACCATCACACAGAGTAATCAAGGCTTGAGTCTCAGTGATCCACTGTTGCACTTTACACCATCTTCCCTTAAACACACACGATTTAGTTTGTTGGGTTGACAAGGTGAGAACAACAGTGAAGAGGAACCTTGAATTCGAACACTGACTGTGGATCCCTGCCCAGGGTCTGCTCCACCTTCTCCAGTTTCTCCAAGACCTGGCACCACTGTAGAGAAAACCCCAGGCAGGTCACCTGAGGCCAGAGCAGTTAGTGCTGAGCGCCCTTTAAACTTAGAAAAGGCAGGCCTGAGCAAGGGTGGGGTGTGCAGTGAGTCAGGTGGGTGGGGGTCTAGGCTGTACAGGCTCAGGGAGAATCCTGAGGACTAGATATTCAGGGTGGTGAGAGTCTTCTGGCTGATTCTGCAATAGTGGTCAGAAAACTTGTTTGTCAAAACCTATAGAACTGTACCACATAAAGAGGGCTACAATATAAACCATGGACTTTATTCCATAATAATATATCAGTATTGGTCCATTTATTATACAAAATACACCATACATGTAATGTAAGATGTTCATGAAAAGAGAAACTAGTGGAGGGGATCTATAGGAATTCTCTGTACCATCTGCTCAATTTTTCCATAAGTCTAAAACTGTTCTAAAATTAATTAATTTAAAAAGTGGCTTGAATAAAGTTTTGGCCTTTTGTATTTTATCATAATTTTAAAATATATATATTTTAAATTCACTGTCATGAGAAAATAGGAGCCCAGGTATTTGTTTCTCATCACAAGTTCCCCCCATTATTCCAGCTGTACTTTTGTTTCACTTCAGTGGTATCCTAGTGTCTTGGAAACAGCCCAGACCTAGGGCTTTTACAGAATGGATATATTTGGGATGTGAATATGATGATTTATAGAAGGGAAGTGCTGTTGGAGGAAGGAACGCCAGCATGTTGGGTTCCAAATATTGTATCTAGTGCCAAATATCAGACTTCAGGAAGCTAATACAGACCTAGGAGTAATTTAAAAATTACTCTCCATATTAGTTTATATAAACTTACTAGGCTTGTGGGAGCTTTTTAACATTTCAAAAATTGGACTTCATTATCTTTAAATGTTTCAATGCTTCTAGCTTTCCATCTCTTACATGCTTTTCTGTTTTTCTCACTTTTACTATCCTTATGGTTTTCTGGTCCCTCCTATGGAAAGTGTGTAATAGAGGTTAAAGCCAAAAAGTCAAACAAATGATCTTCCATACATGGTGCAGTGTTTGGGGAATGTATTGATGTGTGCAATTTACTGAGGTACAGCAAAAAAGAGACTGATGGTAGATAGAGGAATGAATGGAAATGGGTAAATATATGATAAATATAGTCAAATGTTAATGGTGGGTCTAGGTGGTTGGTATACAGGTGTTTAAATATTCTCTCACCTTTTCTGTGTGTTAGAAAATTTTCATAATAAAGTGTTGTTAAAAATAAAGCAATAACAACAACAAAACAAAGAAAAATAAGCTCAAGGAATTGGGCAGTTATAACCAAAAGCAAACAAAAAACAAGATCAAATATCCAAGATAGGGGCCTCCTGGTGGCGCAGTGGGTTAAGCAACGCACTATGAAGCAAAGCAACGCACTGCAGCACGAGTTCGATCCCTGCTGCGGGCCTGGGAGGGGACCCACATGGCGCGGCAGACCTCTCCTGCTGTGCCCACTGCTCCCCTCAGCAGTGTACTTCCGTTGATCTGCCTGTTCTGCTCCCCGCTCTCTGTGGTGAATCCTCTCACCCCCCGCCACCTCTGACCTGTACCCCCAGTGCTTGTATGCATAAATAATAAATAAATCTTTAAAAAAAAAATATCCAAGATAAACCAAAGAGACCATGGTGGGGGAGGGAAAGGAGGAGAGGGCAAAGACAGGGATGAGGGCAGAAAGAGCACAAGGGACTGAGGTGATGGTGCACTGGTGGAATGGTGGTGGGTACTCCCTGGGGAATACAAACGATGTCAAATATAATTAATTAATTAAATAATAAAAAATTAAAAATAAAAATAAATAAAGTGTTGCTAAAAATAGACATCAAAATGAAAAAAAAATTAAACACTTGTCATCTCTCTCCACCCCCCTCCAAAATAATACTGTCCAGCACAGCTTTGTCGCTATCTAGTTACTAGGAGCAAACTGCTAATTTTGTCAGTCACCTCATGTGTTAAATTATAAACATGGGCAGAACCCAGCAATTTGCAAAAGTCTTTTCTGTGTTGGTAACATCAGAGCCACTCTAGACTCCCACCCTAGTCATATAAAATTAGAATCTCCTGGAATCTATATTTCACAAAAGCACTTCGTGTTACTTTCATACCAGCCAGGGGCAGAAGTCCTTGTACTAGTCCCTCCCCATTCTGGAGTGAATACCTGTTTATCCTAAACCCTTACAAGGAACACATATTCTGAAAATTTTCAAGGCCTAGGGACCTTGTAAAAACATAGATGAGGGATGGTGGGAGGGATGGTCTGCATTTAACAAGTTCCCAGATCTGAGGTGGATGCTCCTGGAGCCCAGATTATATTTGGAGAAGCAAAGAGCTAGAAGATAGGAAGCAAAAATAAAGGGAACCCCCTATTCTCTCACGGGCTTAGTTCTTCTTAGTCAAGTCATCCACATGGAAACTGAACTATGATGAACATCCCCCATTCAAAAGTTCATATAGAATAGTCATAGGAGAAAAATAGTGCCTTTTTGGTGTAAGCAGTCATTCTTTATGGAGAAAAGTTCAGTGCAGCTTTTTTTTTTAAAGATTTATTTATTTATGCATGTAAGAACTGGGGCACAGGCCAGAGGTGCAGGCAGTGGGATGAGAGAAGTCACCAGAGACAGAATGGGGAACATAATAGGTGGATTGACTGAAATATACTGCTGAGGGAAATAGCAGGCCAGACAGGAGATGTTTGCCGCACTATGTGGGTCACTTCCCTGGCCAGGGATTGGAACTTGTGGTGCAGTGGCTACGGATAGCTTCACAGTATTGTGCCTTAACCTCCTGCACCACTAGCGAGGGCCCCGTGTGGCACTTAATTGAAAGGCTTGGATACCCAATTGACTTACCTTTTTCATGCAATCATAAATAAATTCATCAGGCTGTCCTGTATTAAAGATATACACCTTCAGAGGTTACAGATATGATGAGGGTAAACATAGAATTGTTGCCTGTGATTAAAGAAAAACTCATGGACTGAAACAAGACAGTGAGAATTAATTGAAAGTCCATTCAAGCACCTGTAAGTTTCATTTACATTCTCCTTGCTTTCATATGCAATCTGATACACTTTCTAGTAATAATCTGGCAAACATTTACAGAGAACTCACTATACCCAAGTCACTGTTAGGTATTTATTGGCTACCTTCTGTACTAGTGATAAATAGGACAGAAACAATAGAACAAAGAAGCAGTCATGATCTCTTTTCTTGGGGTTTATGATCAAGTAAGCAAACAGATATATCATCAGAATAAAATGAGACTGCAACTATAATTTTCATGAGGGAAAACTTAAAGTGCCACAAAAAAAGTGATAGAGGAAATTATTTTAGCCTAGAGATTCCAGTCAGGCTTTTCAACATTAGAGCAAGTCAATTTGACATCTGCAACCCAAAAAGTAAATACTAGTTGAAGAGAAGAGTAATTAGGAATAATTTGAAATAGAGACTATTTTGGACAGAGAATATTCAGTAGGCAAGTTCAACAGGTAATGGGAAGAAAGGCACAAGATGAGGTTCTAGGGGAAGATAGGGACCAGTTTATGCAGGAACTGCTAGGTGTTGTTATAGACTTTGTACTAAGTGCAAAGGAAGATCATTCAACAATGGAGTGAAATGTTGGAACCGTCTTTGAAGAGCCACTTTAGCTGTTATGTGAAAAGTAAATTTAAAAGCAAAAAACAGGGTGAGACCAGAGAGAAGCAAGTAAAGCACTCACCTTTGATATAAAATTTAAAGACCTGCCAAACTCCCAGTGATCCTTGGTAAGTCATATTTTAAAACAGTCATGAAAAAAAAAATCAAATGCACAAACTATTACCTACAGTCTAACTCCCTTTACAGTAAATAAAGTTTATTGGAATCAGAACCAAATTTAACCTGAGAAATTTACAACTCAATCTTGCAAGCTCAGATTCTGTTTTCACTTGATTTTAAGTGTTTTTCCAACATTTTTTGCATTTACTTTTATTTTTAAAAATGTGTTTTACCTTTATTACTGAGGTTTTGGACACCCCCTTAAATTTTGCATCTAAGGCTTGGCTCATCCTACAATAGCAGAAGTAGGAAGGCCAATTAAGAGATGATTCATTTATTCATTCATTCAACGATGCCTGACACTTCTACATTATAGGAAATACAGAATGACAAAGATAATTATAATGTCTACTCTCAGGGAGTGCATATTATAATGTGATATACACAATCAAATAACAAAGATGATTTTAGATTTTGTTAAATGTACTTAAAGTCAAAAAGAAAATCTGATCTGATATCCAGGATTGGTTTGCCTAAGAGTGTGGCCTGGGAAGGCCAGTAGAGGCAATATCTGAATATTGAGAACAAAAGAAAGAAAGTGTCAAGTGGAAGAAATGTCAAAGCAGAGAAGGATTCAGGACAACAAAAGAGAATGGCTTGAAAGGGCATAGTAGCCAAGAAATAAAGAGCAGGGACTAATGTGTGCAAGATGTTTTAAAAGGGGTATACTTGGTGATGGTCTGTAGTGAGGGAGAGACTTGGAGATGTGAAGGAAGAGTCCCCATATTCTGACCTCATGGTTAGTTGGTGAGGGAAAAGATTACAGTAAGTACTTTGACACTCTGGTCTTTCAGTCCAGCAGAGCTTATGATTTGGAGGAATGAATACACTAGCTTAGCTTCTGACTCTTTACCCAAGAATCAACACTGTGGGTCTCTGCACGACTCCCTGCTCAAATACTAACAATCCATTTAATTCATTGTTTTTCCTGTACGGGCCCCCTCCAGGGTAGCATCATCTGTCTTGGATGCCTAGTATTTTTCTGTGACTGAGAGTTCTCCTGTCTCCCTTATCTCTTCAGAACTTTCCCTCCATTTCTAACCTGCTCCATAGTATCAGAATAGTCGATATCTTGAGGCTGACTGGCCATTCTCAGTGGTTCCTCCTCTAAGGAGCAGAACTTTTCACTATATTTGTCAAAATTTGGGCAGCACACAGCTTGAGAACGTTATCTTAGTTACATTTTACAACAAACCTACAGCACAAAATGGCATTGTCTTGAGGTGACATTGCTTAAGTCCTAAGGAATTAAGGAATTAATTCCTTAAAGGGGTTAAAGAAATAAGGAAGAGATGCCTCCCTAGTGGCACAAGGGATTGAGTGCTGCACTGTGGGGCTCCCACAGTCGCTGCAGCACCAGTTCAATCCATGACCAGGGAGGGGACCCACATGGCACAGCAGACCTCTCCTGCCTCTCCCGCTGCTCCCCTCAGCAGTATATTTCAGTCAGTCTGCCCGTTCTGTTCCCCACTCTGTCTCTGGTGAATCCTCTCACCCCCCATGCCTCAGGACTATGTCCCAGCTCTTGTATGCATAAATAAATAAAAATCTGGAAAAAAAAAAGAAGGAAGAGATTACTTTATATGTGGAAGAGTCAGGGTTTGAACTTTGTACTCACATCTGATTTCATAGCCTGTACTTCCAGCCACTATACCTTACTTCCCTTAGAAGGGACACTTTTTATTAACTTTCTATGGATGCCCAGAGGAAATGTGGTTCAGTGAGAAGCACCCACGTTCCTGTCCTATCTTTTCCTGGTGTCGCTAACTCTGTTCAGAGTGGCAGCTCTTAATCACAGGAGCCCTTCAAGTCCCTTTGGAAAACTTCCTTGTTGCTCAACAGACCTTCTCCATCAGAACTGCTGCCCAATGAGAAGGTTCACTCAATGTAGATAGGGTTCTTTTAAGTGAAGCTGTCAATTTGGACTTTTTACGTGAAATCTCCCAATTTCTAAAGTTGGCAAGGAATTCACAATTCCTAGGGAGAAAAATCAATGCATAGACAAACACATTACACCACTGGGCTGGGCCTCTGCTTTAAGAGAGCTGCCTGTAGTATCTTTTTCCTGAAAAGAATATACTTTGTTTAAAAACATGTCATAAAATAAAATTTTTTTTAAGATTTATTTATTTATGCATACAAGCACTGGGGTACAGGCCAGAGGTGTGGGGTGGGTGGAGAGGATTCACCACAGACAGAGCGGGGAGCAGAACAGGCAGATCAACAGAAGTACACTGCTGAGGGGAGCAGCAGGCACAGCAGGAGAGGTCTGCTGCACCATGTGGGTCCTCACCCTGGCCGGCAGCAGGGATCGAACTTGTGCTGCAGTGGCTGCAGTTTGCTTCATACTGCGTTGCTTAACCCATTGCGCCACCAGGGAGACCCAAAATAAATTTTAATAAATGTTTTCAACCCAAATATGAAGGAAACACAAAATAGAATATAAATTATAACAAATGGGGCCTCCCTGGTGGGGCAAGGGGTTAAGCATCGCGCTATGAAGCATACCCAGCCACTGCAGTACAAGTTCCACCCCTGGCCAGGTTGCTGACCCACATAGCACAGCAGACATCTCCTGCTTCACCTGCTGATCCCCTCAGCAGTGTATTTCAGTAGATCTGCCTGTTCTGCTTCCCACTGTCTCTGGTGAATCCTCTCATGCCCCATACCTCTGGCCTGTACCCCAGTTCTTTATGCATAAATAAATAATAACAAATGAACAAATATATTACTAATTAATAACATAGGCACATTACAAGAAGTGGAGCAAAAAGAACTAACCTAAGAAAAAACTATTTTGATTGTATATGATAAAATAAAGAACAGCACTGAGTACTGTGCTTCAGTGAGTGAACTTATTTCTTAGAGACATATGAGTTAGTAATTCTGAAACTACTTTACATATTAATATCACCCACACTGTCTTAACGACATACTGGGAAATCACTTGGAAATTTCTTGCTAAAAATGCCTAACTTCAATATAATAATGAGAAAAATATCAGAAAGCTCCTGACCAAGGGACATTCTACAAAGGAACTGTAATTTTCCAAAGTTTCAGTAATCATCAAAAGTTTTGAGATCATGAAGACAAGGAAAGATTGAGGAGTTGTCACAGAATGGAAAAGATTTAACGAGACATGACTGTCAAATGCAATGTGGGTTCCAAGACTGCATTCTAGAACAGAAAAAGGACATTAATGGAAAAATCTGATGAAATCCAAGTAATGCTGTCATTTAGTTAATAGTATTGTACTGATTTTAATTTCCTGCATTTGATTAATGGGCTATACTTATGTAAGATATTAACTAGAGGAAACTGAGCGGTAGGCATTCAGAAACTATTATTTTTGCAACTTTAGTGTAAGTATAAATTTAAACACACACACACTGCTGAGACTTTAACACTTGTGCCATCAGGGAGGTCCCATACGCACTCCTTTTTGTTGGTTGAGGTCCTTGGAATAAATCGAAAAGCAAAGAAAGACAAAATGCTTTGCTTAAGAAATTCTCAGGAACTTTGGGAGGGATATTAGAGGACAGGGAAGAAGATCAAAGGAGGAGACAAGTATATGGCTGATTGTTAAGCAGTCGTGAAGGGGGAGTGACAGGGAGGATTGAAAAACATTGAAGGATTGAAGTTGAGGTTGTTTGTTGAGCCATAGGTGCTACAATATACCCCCTTCAGTAAAAGGTGTTACATGTACCTTTGATGGTGCTTTGGGAACTGAATGAGTCAGGATGATATACAAGGATACCACCACAAGGAATGGACTGTGCTGGTGGAAGTGGGGTTATAACAGACATCATGAACCAGTAGCCCAAAATTATACACAATGTTGTAAACCATTGTTACCTCAATAAAAATAATACAATTTGTGAGCAAAATAAAGGCAGAGAAAAAAAAAGAGAAGTCAGCAGACACAAGAATTCAAAGACAGAGGCAACTAGAAAATAGGAACTTTCTAAACATTTTGAAAGAAACGTTTCCCAGTATATTGTATTTCTGGACTATTTTACTTAAAGCTTTTGCTATTCTATACTTTATTTTTTAAAAAACCAATCCTGGGCTTCTGTGGTGGCACAGGGGTTAAAGTCTCAGCACTATCAAGTTATCGGCAGCCACTGCAGCAAGATTTCAATCCCTGGCCGGGGAGGTGACCCACATGGCACAGCAGACCACTCCTGCCCCGCTCACTACTCCCCTCAGCAGTGTATTTCAGTAGATCTGCCTGTTCTGCTCTCCACTCTGTCTCCTCTCACCTCCTGCACTTATGGCCTACACCCCGGTTCTTGTATGCATAACTAAATAGAATAAATCTTTTAAAAATAAATTTTTAAAAATTATGTTTTATTTCCTGCTCCATTTCCTTCCTACCTACTTTTGTCTTCTATTTCCCTAGGTTTACCTCCACTCCCACTAACAGTTAACCACTGTTGTTAGTTATCAATGTATCATTCTAGAAATTCTAACATTTATTATAATCAAATGAGTATATATTGTCCTCTTTATTATTACATAATCAGAAGTATACCATACATAGTTATCTAAATTTGCTTCCTTTGCTGCTTGTTTCTAGGAGATCTTTACATGTCAGTTTATGAAGAGTTTCCTCACTTTTGGTAGAAATAACAGTATTCCATTGATGCAATATACCGTAGTATTTTTTTTTAAGATTTATTTTATTTATGCACACACAAGAACGGGGGTACAGGCCAGAGGTGTGGGAGTGAGAGGATCCACCAGAGACAGAGGGGGGACAGAACAGGCAGATCAACTGAAACACACTGCTGAGGGGAGCAGCGGGCAAGGCAGGAAAGGTCTGCTGTACTATGTGGGTCACCTCCCAGGCCAGCGGCAGGGATTGAACTCGTGCTACAGTGGCTGTGGTTTGCTTTATAGTGCACTGCTTAAACCACTGCGCCACCAGGAGGCCCTATACAATAGTATTTTTAATCAGACACAATCTTTGGCTATTTATGGTGACTCTAGTGGAATTGCTGGGTGAAATGTAGTGTATTCTTTCTTTTTTTATTTGAGAGACATAACTGTCACACAAAGTGGAATTTTACTTAAATGTTCAAGGATATGTGATCCTAGTAAATTGGAGGTTTAAGAGGCAAGCAGACAAGTGAAACTACTTTTCCTAATGGAAATCCTAAGGTATCCACCATGGGTTAACCCAAATCTATGTCGCCTTTCTCTGAAGAACCATTTTAATGCCTTTGCATTTTTCTCCTCATTTCTAGTCCATGATCTTTTTTAAGCAATGAAGATTCCAGCAATTCTACCTCTAGGAATATCCTACGGATATGCCTGAATATTTGTGAAATGGTATGTATACTAGAGTATACTTGAAGCATTATTTGTAATAATAAAAGGAGTAATCAATAGGGGAGTGATTAAATAAACTATGGTAAAAATCATGCAATTAAATGCTAAGTATCTATAAATTAAAATGGAGAAGTTCTTTTTGTGGTGATATGGAATAATCTCAAATATCTATGGATAACTGAAAAAAATACAGTGTAGAAAAATACAAAGACCATTACTACAAAAAGAGAGAAATGATACACTCAGATGCTTTTAAGTGCATAAAATCTCTCTGAATGGACACACTTTTAAAAAAGATGATTCTTTACTTCTAAAGGGAATAACTGAATAACTAAAGGATAGTTACTATAAAGCCTTTCAAACCTTTCAAAATTTTGAACCATATGAATACATTACCTATTATCCACAGAATAAAACTGTTAAATTCGTTTTCTGTAAGGAGGAAAGATTGACCAGTAAGGCACTAACTGTTCAAAACAAACCAAAGCCGTGGGGATTGTAAACATCACAGAAAATGTCTGATCATGAATCCAGCACCCTCCATGTATCTGTCTCAAGCTGACATCTTGGCTGTTTCCACTCAATGTATTCCTTAAACTTTAAAATTAGCCCACTTTAGTGGATCCTATGGGCTGGCTTATTCAGCCTACATTCTATCCTCCTCCAGGGTAGCCTTCTGTACAGGAGAGTCCAAGCCACCAAAATCTATAGTTCTAACCCGTTGCATATATAGCTCTGAATGTGAATTAGTTTCCACTAACTAGTCACATTCAAGTGAGATCTAGAAGGCAGAAGTGAGGTGGAAACTATTTTCCCTTTCCTCTTGCTTATTTTTCTGATTCAGATGAAGTCATGGAAATGCAAAGTCTTTCTTTGTTTTGTTTCATTTTTTTTACAGCACACCTTCAGTGTTCCTTCTTCAATTTCCTAGGGGTTGGGGTGCAGTTGCTGTGGCAACAGAAACTACATTGGCTCGGTTGCCTTGAACTCGGTCATTCCAAGTAATAAAGCTCAGAAGTTAGTCCCCTGTCTGTTCTATATTGTACTAGGAGTCATTCCTGAAGTCAACCTAGAACCTACTTCCTTCCACCCTCTCAAAGATTTCCAAAGCACATAAATCTATATAATAAAACCCCTCATGATTAAAGCACATCCTATGATTTCTGATTCCTGCACCAAATTCTGACTGGTGCAATCAGTAGAATTTAAGAGAATAAATATTTATTTTAAATATCCTGCCTGACCCTTTCTGTTCTAATTATGATTATTCTAATTACCTTCCCCCCCACCTTCACTGTCAGGGGTCCTGAGCTGCCCTTCAGTCTAAATCAACCCTGATAAACATGCATAGCTCTAAGTCTGTAGCCCTCTGGCTTAGCTGCTTCTCCTGTCTTCTTCAACAACAAGTTTTCCAGATCTGGCATAAGCTCCTTTCTGGAGCTGCTTTTCTATGCTCGTGACTCAGTTGATGAAGAACTGGATTTTTGCCTAATAACTTGGAAGCTGAGTTCCTGCATAGATGATTAAAACATTATCTGGATCTCTGATTCTTGCAATTACTCCAAGCTGTAGACCAACCCAGAGAGTGAGAAGTCACTAGCACAGTTGTACAGGTGGCTAATGTACAACAACAGCCATGGTCCTGGATACCCCAATGTCTTTGACATTCCCTCTAATCAGGGGTCACCTGGACACTCCCTATGATAATTCCACTAAAAAGCTGATGCTTTCTCTAGTAGGGGCCTCCAGACACGCATCCAGAGCCATGATTAGCTTCACTCCTGATTAGTCCTGACTATTCCTGATCAGTTGTCAAATTTTTTGAAAAGTATCTTTGCAGACAAGCTTGTCATGTCTTTGCTAATTGAATGATTCCGTTAACCTCTATCACATGGTAACAGCTGGGAGACTTGCCTCATATTTACTCCACAAACCTTCCTATTTAGCAATGGGAACTATTACTGTCCAACTCTTGATTTTAGATTCTATCAGCCCACTGATGTTCAGGACTTTTATCTGTCATAGCTTCCTGGCAGATATCTTACACTTGGTTAATCTTACTAGCTCACATGTTATTTGGGATTATGGATTCTTTTTAAAAGCCTCAGTCTTTATCAGACTTTGGTCCCAAGATTCCAATCAATCCTATTCTAAGCAATATTTATAAGAACTAATTAACATCCTAAGGAACAGTTTTAAAATAACACTTTTAGGGCCTCCCTGGTGGTGAGGTAGGTTAAGCAATGCACTATGAAGCCAAACGCAGCCACTGCAGCACAAGTTCGATCCCTGCTGCCAGCCAGGGAGGAGACCCACATGGCGCAGCAGACCTTTCCTGCTGTGCCTGCTGCTCCCCTCAGCAGTGTGTTTCAGTGGATCTGCCTGTTCTGCTCCCCACTCTGTCTGGTGAACTCTCTCACTTCCCGTGACTCTGGCCTGCACCCTAGCTCTTCTATGCATAAATAAATCTTTAAATAAATAAATAAAATAACATTTTTAAACACTATAATATGTTTAAGTTGTTTAGGTGAAAGTTTATCTCATGTCCATTATTAAAAATATAGGGGCCTCCCTGGTGGCGCAGTGGGTTGAGCAACACACTATGAAGCAAACCGCAGCCACTGCAGCACGAGTTCGATACCTGCCGCCGGCCAGGGAGGGGACCCACATGGTGCAGCAGACCTCTCCTGCTGTGCCTGCTGCTCCCCTCAGCAGTGTGCTTCCGTTGATCTGCCTGTTCTGCTCCCCGCTCTCTGTGGTGAATCCTCTCACCCCCCACACCTCTGGCCTGTACCCCAGTACTTGTATGCATAAATAAATAATAAAAAAAATATATAATACAGGGCTGCCCCGGTGGCACAAGGGGTTAAGCACTGCACTATGAAGCAGCTGTAGCCACTGCAACATGAGTTCGATCCCTGGCCAGTGAGGAGACCCACATGGTGCAACAGGCCAATCCTGCCTCACCTGCTGCTGCCCTCAGCAGTGTGTTTCAGTTCATCTGCCTGTTCTGTTCCCCACTCTGTCTCTGGTGAATGCTTTCACTCCCCCATACCTCTGGCCTGTATCCCAGTTCTTATATGCATAAATTAATAAATCTTTAAAAAAATAAATAAGTAATACATTTGTGGTCCTATAATTTGGGTCTTGTCTTTATGTGTCCATACCCTGTAATTCAGTTAATCTGCTAATGAAAAAAATCAAGAGTCAAAGTCAAGAGAATTTAACAAAATCAGTGTCATTCACATTCAAGTTCTATAAAAGCTAACAATTTTCATTCTACAAAGTAAATAATGTTTTTCCAATTATTACAATTATTATTCCACCTTACAGAGAACCAGTCATTGCTCCAAGTTATGTAATTCATAAATGCTGATTTTCTGAAGAAAAACATTGGTGCTTCTCTTACAAGAAATCTAAGAAGGAAGTTAGAAGATATGTCACAAAGGCTAACACTTAAAGTAGAAGTATCACTTCATTTTTTTATCACGTCATTTTTTTTCAGAGGGAGAATCAAGAACATGTTCTAAATGATAAAGACTTGTGAAAATGTATTGATGTATGACAGCAAAACGTGGCCAAAAATCAGTGGAGACAAAGATGTGGGATACAAGGAGACAACAACCAACTATACTGCAATGAAAGATGACGCCAGGACATGCTGAGCTAGGAGCAATTCCTTCATAGGACATACAGTGGGCTCCAAAGCAATGTATTCAAGAATGAGGCTGGAATTTCATGCCATCAATGGGTAAAAGAGGGACACATTTCTTTCAGTAGAGAGAAAAAAAGGCATTTGGAATTTCTAGGAAAAGCAAAAAAAAAAAATCACAACAAAGCAAAGGTCTAGCTATGAAACAAATTATAGTGTAGTTTAATCTTGAACAGGGGACTGAATGCAAGAAAAGTGACATTCTCTCTTTGGTAGCAGAGGGGTCATAAAGTGGATCCATAAAGGAGGAAATGTGATTGCACCCATCCATGGAACAAGTCATTATTGCATAGTGACAATAAAACAAATTATTGCTTAGCTGCTCAAAGTTTACAATCAGTTATAAACACTGAATATTTATTTATCATTACAAAACAGATTATATTTGTCTTTAGACTATCAAATGTGGAAAAAAGTAGAGTAAGAATATTTTAAAATATAGCACACAATTAAAAAGTAAATCTGGGCCTCCCTGGTGGCCAAGGGTTGAATACCACACTATGAAACATCCGCAGACATTGCAGCATAATTTTGATCCCTGGCCAGGGAGGTGACCCACATGGCAAAGCAGACCTTTCCTGCCTCGCCCGCTGCTCCCCTCAGCAATGCATTTTAGTCAATCTGCCTGTTCTGTTCTCCACTCTGTCTCTAGTGAATCCTCTTACCCCCACACCTCTGGTCTGTACCCCCGTTCTTGTATGCATAAATAAAATCTTTAAAAAAAAAAAAGGTGCCTCTCTGGTGGTACAAGGTGTTAAGGCACAGCTCTATGAAGCTGTCTGCAGCCACTGCAGCAGGAGTTTGATCCCTGGCCAGGTAGCTGACCCACATGGTACTGCAGACCTCTCCTGTTTAGACCACTACTCTCCTCAGCAGTGTATTTCAGCAGATCTTCCTGTTCTGCTCCCCACTCTGTCTCTGGTGAATTCTCTCATGCCCCACACCTCTGGCTGTATCCCAGATCTTGTATGCATAAATAAATAAATCTTAAAAAGAAAAAAGTAAATCAGTATAAATTGGAAATTTGTTAAGTTTCTAGGGAATATTACTTTTTTTTTAAATCATTGCAGCTCCCTAAGTATTATCACTTGTTTCTCACTTTAAAAATTCCTAGAAGCACAAGGTAGCTATTGAGCTAACATTTTATTCTTTTTTAAAGATTTATTTATTTATGCATACAAGCACTGGGGTACAAGCCAGAGATGTGGGGGGTGAGAGGATTCACCACAGAAAGCGGGGAGCAGAACAGGCAGATCAACGGAAGCACACTGCTGAGGGGAGCAGCGGGCACAGCAGGAGAGGTCTGCCACGCCATGTGGGTCCCCTCCCTGGCCAGCAGCAGGGATCGAACACAGCTGCAGTGGCTGTGGTTTGCTTCATAGTTTGTTGCTTAACCCACTGCGCCACCAGGGAGGCCCGAACCTAACACTTTAAACATGATTTTCAAGCCAGTCAGATGACCTGTGGTTTCTCCAGACTGATGAAAGTGTTGTGGATAATTCCTTTCCTAGAGAGAAATGAAAGCAGGTGGTATAGAGGAATTCCTAGCAGTTCATATCATCTCCATTTTAACAGGTGCCAAAGATGTACCTTCAAATTTGTACTATCCAGGGAGTGGAGCAGTGTTAAAAATGTGCTATTTCACTTTCTCTAAACTCAAAATAAACAAAGGAAGATAGGGTGAGATTTAGTCTCCCCTCAGTTTGATAGGACAAGTCTTTGTAGCCTGAACTGCTTTAGAAATATGCACAGCTTGTGAACTCTTGAAGAACTGAACTCTTTATTCATTGTTTTTGAATGAATAAATATTGAATATACTTAATAAAGGTCTTTATTAATTTAAATATTTCATTATACTAGAAGTCACACAAATTGGTTCTCTTTCATATTCAATCTCTAATGAATATTGGCTTTCCTCCATTTTCCTGTAAGCTAATTTATCTGTATCTATAATCTCTCTAGGTTATTTTCTTGTTATAGTTGAGATAAGGGTGGATAACTTACTATATAGGTAAACTAAAATTGGGTCCAGTTTGTATTGCATTTATTATTATTTTTTAAAGATTTATTTATGCATATAAGAGCTGATGTATAGGCCAGAGTGCAGGAGGTGAGAGGATTCACCAGAGACAGAGTGGGGAACAGAACAGGCAGATCTACTGAAACACACTGCTGAGGGGAACAGTGGAAGAGTCAGGAGAGGTCTGCTGTGTCATGTGGGCCCCCTCCCTGGCTAGGGATTGAACTCATGCTGCTGTGCTGCGAATGCTTCTCAGGACTATGCTCAAGCTGCTGTACTACCAGGGAGGCCCAGTAGTGCATTTATAAATGAGGAGAAACATAAAAAAGAGTAATTCAAAGTTGATTAATTAAACAAAAGATTTTTACAGACATATTAGGTATCAGGCACAGGGCTAGCTGATAATATTCTATTATCAAGACAGGTCTGGAAGCATTATTCTAACCCTAGCAGCATTTTCACTACTTGACATTTCAGAAAAATTGTTCTTTTAGTGCATGGTTTTTCAACTTTGCCATTATTAACATTTTGGACCAGATAACACTTTGTTGCGGAGGGTTTTCTGTGCACTGTAGAATACTTAGCAGTGTCCCTGGTTTCCCCCGTTAGATGCAGCAACAAAACCCTCTTATCTTTTCCAGTCCCAGTAGTGACAACTCAAAAAGTCTTGAGATATTGCAAAATATTCCCTGGGGTCAAAGTTGTTCCTGGTTGAGAATCATTGAGTATGGAAGCATTTTTAGGGACTAAAATTTATTTAATATTAAAAACATGACTATTGGGGCCTCCCTGGTGGTGCAAGGGGTTAAGCAATGCACTACAGGGCTGTCCTTAGCCACTGCAGCACAAATTCAATCCCTGACCAGAGAGGATACCCACATGGTGCAGCAGACCTCTGTTGCTTCTCCTGCTGCTGCCCTCAGCAGTGTGTTTTAGTCATCTGCCTGTTCTGTTCCCCACTCTGTCTCTGGTGAATCCTCTTACCCCCACCCCACACCTCTAGCCTGTACCCCAGTTCTTGTCTGCATAAATAAATACATATTAAAAAAATATGATTACTGTGCCAAACTTCCCTATGTTCAATACTCTCTAGAGCATTTAATTTGAGAAATGTACACCATAATGGACTCTGATTCTTAGATAAATGGATCTTTAGCACTGCAGCTGAGTGACATTTTCAAGTAACTTATGAATAACAGAACAAGTAAGATTTGATATTTTTAGTTTAGGGAGGTCTATCTTAAACTATACACGGCTGATAAAAATGTGAAATGTAATCTCCTGGAATTTCTTTTGAGTTAACCAGATGGTGTGCTTATTCATGGTCTGCCTACAAGTCTTTCCATTCTTTCAAAATATGTTATCTTTTTACTTTTCACTTTAAGGTTCTTTATTTACTCTTTTAAAGAAATTTATTAATCTAAAGATTTATTTATTTATGCATACAAGATCTGGGGTACAGGCTAGAGATGCAAGGGTTAAAAGGATTCAGGCAGATCTACTGAAATATACTGCTGAGGGGAGCAGCGTGCGAGACAGGAAAAGTCTGCTTTTCCATGTGGGTCACCTCCCTGGACAGGGACCAAACTTGTGCTACAGTGGCTGCGGATATCTTGGTAGCGCGGTGCTTAGCCCCTTGTACCACCAGGGAGGTCCTGGAATTCTTTCTTTTAGATGTAGCTTTTAGCTTCTTTATTTTTTTAAAAAAAAGATTTATTTTATTTATGCATACAAGAGCTGAGGTACAGGCCATAGGCGTGGGAGGGTGAGAGGAGTCACCACAGAGAGCGGGGAGCAGAACAGGCAGATCAACGGAAGCACACTGCTGAGGGGAGCAGCGGGCACAGCAGGAGAGGTCTGCCACGCCATGTGGGTCCCCTCCCTGGCCAGCAGCAGGGATCGAACACAGCTGCAGTGGCTGTGGTTTGCTTCATAGTTTGTTGTTTAACCCACTGCGCCACCAGGGAGGCCCTTAGATTCTTTCAAATTGAAAAAAAATCCAAACTACATTAGACACTAAAGTAAATGTTCACAAGTGTTGGGAATTGTGATCATTTGAGGAAAACATCTACATGTTCCTTCATACCCTTACCTACCTAGGCTTCTAATCTACCTTTGTGGTGACAGAAAACACACACAGTTCTTGTTATGTGTCAGCCACTATACAAAGCTCTTTTACAAACACTTACATTTAAAAGAATATAACCTTCTTGAGGTATGACAAATATACAAAGTAAACTGCACATATTTAATGTAAACAGTTTGATGAGTTTGTCTATATGCAATCACAAAACTATTACCACAATCAAAGTAATAAACATATATCAAAATAGTGTTTTAGTTTTATTTCATTTCAAACAAATATTATGAGTACAAAGAGCTCTTGGATACCTTTAACCTAGATTTACCAATTGTTAATATTTTACTACATTAACTTCTCCTCCATCTCCCAAACCCATGTGTGTCTATAATGTGGGTTTTTTTTTTTTGAGTCATTTAAGTAAAGGAAAATAATTTCCATTTAAATAGCTCATTAGCAATTTTTCCTAAAATCAAGGACATTGTCATTAATGTAATTATATTAAAAAATCTATAGACATTCACATTCTCACTGTCCTAAAAAGTCCTTTAAATTAAAAGAGAGTGCTCACTTCAGCAGCACATATACTAAAATTGGAACGATACAGAGAAGATTAGCATGGCCCCTGTGCAACAATGACACGCAAATTCATGAAGCGCTCCACACTTTTTTTTTTTTTTTAAAGATTTATTTATTTATGCATACAAGCACTGGGGTACAGGCCAGAGGTGTGTGGGGGGGTGAGAGGATTCACCACAGAGAGC
>JAGFMF010012281.1:21435548-21487771 GCA_019455555.1 Galemys pyrenaicus
GTACTTCTGTTGATCTGCCTGTTCTGCTCCCCGCTCTCTGTGGTGAATCCTCTCACCCCCCCTACACCTCTGGCCTGTACCCCAGTGCTTGTGTGCATAAATAAATAAATCTTTTAAAAAAAAAATCAGCTCAAAATGGATAAAAGAACTAAATATAAGACCCAAAACCATAAAATAGAAGAAAACATAGGTAAAACATTACAAGACATACATCTCAGTAATGCCTTTAAGGATGCATTTCCCAAAGCAATAAAATGAAAGAGAAGACAAACAGCTGGGACTACATCAATTTAAAAAGCTTCTGTACAGCAAAGGAAACATTAAACAAAACAAAGAGACACTCCACTGACTGGGAAAAAAGCCTTTGCACTCCACATTACGGACAAGGGTCTGATCACAAAGATATACAAAGAACTCAAAAGACTCAGAAAAACAAAATAAAAAACCCAATCAAAAAATGGGCAGAAGAACTTAAAAGACACTTCTCCAAACAGGACAAGGCACATGAGAAAATGCTCAACATCCCTCATAATCAGGGAAATGCAAATTAACAATGAGATATCACTTGACACTGGTAAGAATGACACATATCAAAAAAAAAAAAAAAACCAACAACAAATGTTGGCAAGGATGTGGAGAAAAAGGAACTCTACTACACTGCTGGTGGGAATGCAAGTTAATCCAACCACAATGGAAGGCCGTATGGAGGTTCCTCAGTCTACTAAAAATAGAGCTACCATATGACCCAGCAAATCCACTCCTAGGTATCTACCCAAAGAACACAAAAACACCGATCCAAAAGAATATCTGTACCCCCATGTTTATTGCCTCACTATAATCGGTAAGACCTGGAAACAACCCAAATGCCTAAAAGTAGATGGCTGGATCAAGAAGATGTGGTACAGATACATGATGGAATACTATTCAGCAATCAAAAATGATAAACTAGAGTTATTTATAGAAACAAGGATGGAGCTAGAAGGAATTATATTGAGTGAAATAAGTCAGAAGGCAAGAAAAAAATATTGGATGGCTTCACTTTTAGGAGGAATGTAAAGGAACAACAATTACAAAAAAAACAAAAAACAAGAGAGAGCTCAAGGAAATGAACAATTATAGCCAAAAACAAACAAAAAACACAACAAGAACAAAAGGTCAAAGACAAACCAAAGGGATCATTGTGGGGAGGGTGGGGTAGAGACAGGGATGAGGGCAGAAAGAGCACAAGGGACTGAGGTGATGGTGCACAGGTGAAATGGTGGTGGGTACTCCCTGGGGAATACAAATGATGTCAAATATAATTAAATAAATCTAAAAAATAAATAAATTTGAAGAGAACACAAGAGTATGTGTTGCATTTAACTGTCTAGGACAATTTCTCAGTCTTTTTTTTTTTTTTTAGAATAAATGACATTGACATTTTTGAAAAGCATAGGTTAGTTGTGCTGTGGACTGTCCCTGTTTGGGTGATAGTGCCTCATGATCAGCTGGGACCCAGGCTATACAATTTGGCAACAGCACACAGAAGTGATGCTGAGCTCCTGTCAGTGTTTCAGAAGAGATGTTATCGGTTTGTCCCATTATTAGTGATGTCATTCTTGGCACTGGTTAAGGTGGTGTCGGCTAGATTTCTCCACTGTCAAGTTGATAATTATCCCTTTGTAATTAATAGGTGTCTTAGGGAGAGATACTCTGAGACTAATAAATGTTCTGTTTTTCAAACATTCACTCACCTCTAGCATTGTGGAGCTGTTCTTTACTCAACGGGTTAGATTCCTTTCTTTCATTTTTTATTTTGATGGTCCAATTGCTACAGATTTGGTTAATCAGAGCTCCTTCAAACAGGCTCACGTCAAGTTCATTTTGTGCTTTCCCTGCTCCTTGAATTAATCATGTCTTCATGGAGCCTTGGTTCTTTCTAATGAACAATTTAGAAACCAAGACCTGGATGCTCTATGCTCATTGATAATGGGCTCTATGAGAGGACAGAAATAGAAAACAAATAGAAAACAAATAGACATTTATACCTACATATATGTGTATAAACACATGCATACATGTACATATATAAGTAATTAATCATTACAGTCCTATAGTGATTTTTATTATTCTCTATTTAGTTGAAGAAACTGAGCTAAGAAGTTAAGCAACTTGTCAAATGTCTCCCACTTTAGTGATAAGGCTGAGATTGGAACATGGCAGTCTGGCTTCAGGCCTATCCTCCTAGCATAAATATTTTAGATAAAAATATTTTGAGGGCCTCCCTGGTGGCGCAGTGGGTTAAGCAACGCACTACAAAGCAAACCTCAGCCACTGCAGCACAAGTTCGATCCCTGCCGCCAGCCAGGGAGGGGACCCACATGGCATGGCAGACCTCTCCTGCTGTGCCCGCTGCTCCCCTCAGCAGTGTGCTTCCGTTGATCTGCCTGTTCTGCTCCCCGCTTTCTGTGGTGAATCCTCTCACCCCCTGCACCTCTGGCCTGTACCCCAGTGCTTGTATGCATAAATAAATAAATCTTTAAAAAAATATTTTGAGTACTGAGAACATTTATCTTATATGATCTAAAATTCTTACTGAATTATTTGGCTTTAATGGCATATCCTACCTGGGGAAGTAGAGAGCAGGAAGTGCTGCTTTGGGAATCAAATCAAGTTAGAATGTTGACAGAGAACTGCTTCTTACCTAAAAGGCTAAAGTTTTGCAGCTGCACAAAACTTGCTGTCTGGGTCACTCTTCAAGGTTGAGTTTAATCATTCAAGGATTTTCAGGTCCTCATTGAAACAGGCTTCTAGTGAACCTGCCTAGTAATCCAGTGGTATACTCAGACTTTATCTCAATCTAAGCTGAAGCTCCATCTCATGGTGCTTATTTAAACTTCAAATTACTCAGGCAAAACAATATATCTGGCATATACTTTTTAAATAATTTTGTGGGTTTTTTAAAAAAGATTTATTTATTTATGCATACAAGAACTGCAGTTAATGGGGCCTCCCTGGTGGCACAGTGGGTTAACCAATGCACTATGAAGCAGACCGCAGCTGCTGCAGCACGAGTTCAATCCCTGCTACCAGCCAGGGAGGGGACCCACATGGCGCAGCAGACCTTTCCTGCCTCGCCCACTGCTCCCCTCAGCAGCGTGTTTCAATCCATCTGCCTGTTCTGCTCCCCACTCTGTCTCTGGTGAATCCTCTCACCTCCCTGGGCTCTGCCTGTACACCAGATCTTGTATGCATAAATAAATGAATCTTTTAAAAAAACCAAAACTGCAGTTAGGTCTGAGGTGCAGGGGGTGGGATGGGATGAGAGGATTGACCAGAGACAGAATAGAGAGCAGAACAGGCAGATCTACTGAAATACTGCTGAGGGGAGCAGTGGGGAAACAGGTGAGGTCTGTGGCACCATGTTGATCAGCTCCCTGGCCAGGATCAAACTCACACTGCAGTGGCTACTGTTAGCTTCACTTTTACTGTTGTGCTGTACTTTGACCCCATGCACCACCAGGGAGGCCCTTCTGGCATATTTTTTAAAGTGGAGGGAGGGTGAAGAGGTACATGGATTTTTAAATAAGGTCAAGGAAAATTACTTAAAAATAATTAAGAAGGGCCTCCCTAATGGCGTGGCACAGCAGTGTGAGTTTGATTCCCAGCCAGGGAGGGGACCCTCATGGCACATACAGTTCTTCTGTCTTGCCCGCTGCTCCCCTCAGCACCTCAGCAGTGTATTTCAGTCTATCTGCCTGTTCTGCTCCCTACTCTGTCTCTGGTGAGTCCTCTCACCTCCTGACACTCTGCCCTATACCCCAGCTCTTGTATGTGTAAATAAATATATCTTTTTTAAAAAATTAAGAAATACATCATGGTCCTCCCTGGTGGCCTAGGAGTTAAATCTCAGTGCTATCACCACTATAGTCTGAGTTGATTCCCAGCCAGGGAGTTAATCCACATATTGGACAGCAGAACTTTCCTGTCTTACCCGCTGTTCCCCTCAACAATGTAGTTCAGTAAATCTGGCTTGTTCTGCTGTCTCTGGTGAACCTGAAGCCTCTCACCTCCCACACCTCTGGCCAATACTCCAGTTCTTCTACACAAAAATGAACAATATTTAAAAAAATACATCATGGGGGGTCATTTAAATATCATCTCTCCAGAGCATACTAATTTGATCATAAATATGTTGCTTTAAACAACTTGGAAGACAAAAGTAATTCTGACCAACAAGGTAGACTTATGTCATGATACCAGGGTGAATTTATCCTGAGAATATTTTTAATAGGAAAAAGAATCTTGTCCAAAAACTAGATATATAGCTTTAACTTTGGGAATGGTATCATGAACATGAAATAATTTATGTGATGCCAAGGGCCAGGAATCCTAAAGGAAACACAAAAGGAAAGAGAATTTATGAAAGTGATACTTTTAATAATAACAAGTAACAGTGATTCCATTAAGTAAGAAGGAGAGGTGTTCAAAGCAATGAGTGTGTTATGAACAGAGCTCTCATATGACCCAGTAATAGCCAAAAGATCAAGGATTAAATTCAATGATTTGTGGCATCAGGTAAGGCATCTCTTAGTAGTGAAGAGATGAAGGAGTTTGCACGACCATTTCAAAGTTCCTTTAGCCTGGCCTAAGGAAATTCAAATTAGCTGTAATTTAATTTAGAAGGAAAAATTCAGTTTCTTACACCCAAATTATTACTTACAATGTTTTAAAAAAAGAAGATATCACATACAGTAAGAAAGTAAAGGCTAGAGATACTAGGAAAGGTTCAAACTCAGAGAAGATATTACGTTGTTAGTAACTAGAAACAGAACTAGGAGTCTCTTTTTCCTATCTTCTTAAGGGAGGAAAATAGCCTCCAAACTAATGAGCCAGATCAATAGGAAAAAGTTAGTTTGAAATTAGGAGCCTTGGACAACAGAAGTGGTAGGTGAACTTATATAAGCAAGGCCATGTACAGCTAATGTGATCCAGCTTCCATGAAAATAAAACCCTACATTAGACTCACTGGTAGACATCCAGGGTCAGATCATTAGAGGGAGAGAAATCCTATGGGGTGGTAGACCACATCCAGGCCTGAGAAACAGAGAGTAATCAGAAAGTTCTTAGAAGTGAAAAGAGTGGAGCTTCCAGGTAATTGTATTCTCTAAGTTGTTCATAATGTCCAACCACTTACAGAAAGTCTTGCATCCCCTGTACTTAAAAAATGATGTATTTTGGGGCCTCCCTGGTGGCAGAAGGGGTTAAGCATCACACAATGAAGCATCCCCAGCCACTGCAGCTTAAGTTCCAGCTCAGATCAGGGAGGTTACCCATACGGTGCAGCAGACCTCTCCCACCTTGCCCACTGCTCCCTTCAGCAGTGTATCTTGGTCATTCTGCCTGTTCTACTCCCTACTCTGTCTCTGGTGAATCCTCTCACCCTTGACACACCTCTGGCCTATACCCCAGTTCTTGTATGCATAAATATTTTTTTAAAAAATGATATATTTCATAGTTTTCTGAAAATCAATGAGCACGAAAGTAAAAAATAAGAATGGATAAAAGTTACTAATGTAAAATGTCCACGATTTAAGACTATACATAGGAAAATAGAATAAAGTGTATTAGAGTTCTCCAGAGAAACAGAACCAATAGGATGGATGGACTGTGTGTGTGTTTACACAATTTATTATAAGGCATTAGCTCACGTGATCATAGAGGCAGATAAGTTCCAAGATCTGCAAGGTGAGTTGGCAAGTTGGAGACCCAGGAGATCCAATGGTGGTGTAATTCCAGTCCAAAGGCCAGCAGGTTTGGAAGCCAGTACAACTGCTTTCAGTTTGAATCCAAAGGCAGGAAACAGGTGGCCCAGCAGGTCCACCAGGAGGAATTTGCTCTTAGTACGCAGGGGTGGTGGTAGCCTTTTTTCTCTATTTAGAACTTCAGCTAATGGGGCGCAGTCCACCCAGTTTGGAGAGGGTGGTACGAACCTTAATAACTAAAACACTATTCTTTTGAAAACCTAAACAGAGAATGGATACCTTTACTAAATATTTTTAAAATATTTTCATATTCTAAAAATTTGCTTTGACTTCAAAATTTCTTTTTTTTTTAAAAAGATTTATTTATTTATGCATACAAGAGCTGGAGTACAGGCCAGAGTCCAGGGAGGTGAGAGGATTCACCAGACAGAGTGGGGAGCAGAACAGGCAGATCGACTGAAACACACTGCTGAGGGAAGCAGTAGGTGAGACAGGAGAGGTCTGCTGTGCCATGTGTGTCCCATCCTTGGCCGGTGACTGCAGGGATTGAACTCGTGCTGCAGTGGCTGTACTTTGCTTCATAATGTGTTGCTTAATCCACTGCGCCACCAGGGAGGCCCGACTTCAAAATTTCTAATGAAGAAAATATGCAAGGCTTGATATGATTTCCCAGTTACTTTTCTAGTTCTAGCATTACAGATTGTCTTTGAAGCCGAACAATCATTCCAATTATCACAATTTTGAATTCTTCAGAGTATTAATAATTATTTAATAATTAGTTCTTCAGAGTATTAATTTTCCTAGAACATTTTTACCTTGACGTGTGATCACAAATTTATGACATATTCTCTATCAGTGTTTTTACAAGTGTAATCATAAATCAAAATTGCAATAGTCTGTCGCTGTTTTATTAAATATTTCATGCCTGAAAATCCTTGATCATACTTAAAAGTAACAACAGCGAAGGGCCTCCGTGGTGGTGCAAGGAATTAAGCCCTGCACTATGAAGCATCTGCAGCCACTGCAGAACGAGTTCCATCCTAGGCCTGGGAGGGGATCCACATGGCGCAGCAGACCTCTCCTGCCACGATCGCTGCTCCCCTCAGCAGAGTATTTCACTGTATCTGCCTGTTCTGCTCCCCACTCTGTCTCTGGTGAATCTTCTCACCCCCCACATCTCTAGCCTGTACCCTAGTTCTTGTATGTATAAATCAATCTCCAAAAAAAAAAAAAAAACACAGTGAACATGGTGCTAAATTTGAATAGTCCTTTATAAATAATTTTTTTGTCAACTGAAATTTTTAAGTGAAGATTTTGGAAGCCATTACTTTAAATTCTTCATTGTTAAAATGATTTATGATATTCTTCTAATTTTCTCATTGATAGTTGCAAATCTGTTTGAACCAAGAGCTTTAACTGAACATAACTATTTCTTGGATGAAATATGAGGTCAGCACTTTCAACTTAATCACTGCACTTAACATTCACATCATTTGCAACTAACTCATGTTTTCATTTCAGAAATGAAAAGCACTTGTATTATTATGTATTAATTCTTGCAAAATATCAAGAGACATTTGAGGATGTTTCAAGAAATGTTCCAATCTATCCATGTTCTTTCATAATTTTAGATGATGAACATTTATGACATTTTACAGGAATGTTAAGAAGCTTCTGGACACTTGGCTATCACTTCTTTCTGGTTTCTTTTTACTTGTGTTAGATACAACTAACATAAAAATTACCATTTTAGCCATTTTCAAGCATACTTTAGCTGCGTTGAGCACATTCACCTCACTGTGCAGCTGTCACTGCTATCATTCTGTAAATTTTTTTACTGAGGTAATATTCATTTTTTTATAATACTGTATATTTCAGGTGTGCAACATTATGGAGTACCATCTATATATACTATGTTTACTATCAAGAGTCTACCCTTTGCTGACACTTCGCTCTGGGTGTTTTTTCCTATTCAATCATAACTTTTAAATCAAATATAATATCCTTACAGAATGGTGTATATGTTATAAGCACACACCTTGATAAATCTTCCCAAATGAAATATATCCATATATTTAGCACTCACACTAAGAGACAGAACCTACCTGCATCCTAAAAGCCTAATCCCGTACTCTTTTTAAATTACTTCCTTCCCATTCAAGAGTAAACATCCTGTTTTTGTACTTTACATAAACAGAATCATAACATTTATATTCTTAATTTTGTGTCTGGCTTCTTTTGCTCAACTTTAGGTTTGTAAGATCATCCATAATCTCACATGTATTTATAGATCTTCCAATCTTAGCACATTCCACTGTGTGGTGATCCTTCAATTCTTCTATGTGAGTTGTAGCCAGTTTGGGATAGTTAACGGTGTTGCAATGAACACTTTTTGCTCAGCCCAATGCAGCAGCTGCCCACATGGGAATCTTTAAATTTCAATGACATTAAATTGACAATTAGTTGCAGTCACATTTTAAGTTCTCAATAGCCATGTGGCTAGTAGCTACTGTATGGACAGCACAGAATATATTTTTCCATTATTATATGCTAATTTATTATACAAATATATTATTGTTATACTAACAGATTACATTAATACTTCCATTAGTGAGGTAAGGTCCATGCATAGTGTTGCCTAAACAGAACTTCTGCGTCATAAAGTAGTCCTATGTTCTGCACTGATCAGTTTTGGGGTGTTCATTACTAATATTTTACTATAAATTCTTCAGTTTTAACATTAAAACATTGTACTTACTTTCCACCTAAAAAATAGAGTGCACTAAAATAAAGCCAAATAAAAATTTAACTATTTAGAAGCAGCAACAACGAAAACACAGTGATGCTGGGGACCTCCCTGGTGGTGCAAAGGATTAAGCACTGCACTATGAAGCATCCACAGCACAGCAGCACGAGTTCAATCCCCGGCCAGGGAGCTGACCCACATGGCACAGACCTCTCCTGCCTCACGCACTACTCCTCTTGGCAGTGTTATTTCAGTCCATCTGCCTGTTCTGCTCCCCACTGTGTCTCTGGTGAATCCTCTCACTGCTCCCCCCACCCACCTCTGGCCTGTAACCAGTTCTTATATGCATAAATAAATCTTTTTTAAAAAAACACAATGATGCTTCATTGGTCATGCACAATGTAGTGCATTATTTATCATAACACAGGCCAAGCTAACAGATGTTGCAAATGTTCCTGGGAAGTCATTTTTAATAATGTCCACTGTCAACAGCTGTCACAACAGAACTAACAGATCTATATGAGAATTTACATAACTTATTAGTTTTAGTGCTATTGCAGTAAGAGTAGTGCTATTTTACCACTGGCACAGATGCATTTCAGTATCTATACAATCAAGACAGCCATGGTAGTGCCCATCAGTTATAAAGCTTTTAAAGTGGGCAGTTTTAGGAGCTAATGTTGTTTACACTTCATTTAATCACAAATGAATTTGTGTATCTTTGTATTTCTCCCTTCTTGATATGCTCATTTTTCTCTTGCCCATATAACCTGTTATAATTAGCATTGTATATCCTTTTGCTATTATATATAGTATATGATTGTCCATGTCTATCCTTTAATAACTTAATCTTAAGTTATTGACTTTCAAATGTTGTTTTTATATATAGGCAATTAGTTGTCTATGTAAGTTTTACAAACATTTCCCTCCAATCTGTAGTTTCTTAATTGCTTCCCTCTTGGATTTTTTATGTCCTGCTTGAATGCCTTATCTTCTTAAATATGAATATTTAAAATGTTTACTTTGATCTAATAAGTGAGATACAGATTCAGCTTTATATTTTTTTCGTACTCTCCAACTATTTATTTAAAAAACTAATTCACCCGTTTTCATCGAAATACAAATAAGGTCTATATAATTTGTTGATATAGCTAAAAGTCTGTTATTAAGTTCTACTTCTATTTTTCTTGCAGTGTCTTGTTAAAGAAACTGGATCTTTTGTCCTGTAGTTTTCAGTCCTGCCATTTATGTCAGATAAAACTAAACCAGTAACAAACTCTAGAAATCTGGCTGTAGAATTGAGGATACCAGAGGGGGAAGGAGTGAGGAAAGAGCAAAGTGGGGAGGGTATACAATGGACTACTACAGTGAAAAACTTTGGGCTTGGTAGTAGGTGAGGTGTGGTAACATACACCTGAAGGGTATAATCCAACACTTCTAATTTATATATTGTAAACCAATGTTAACTCAATTTTTTTAAAAAAAAAAAGCATATTACACACTAGCTTTATATTTCTTTAAGTAGCCTATCATCTTTTCAGACATGGACCTATCTGGTATCCATTCTCTCACAGTAATGGAACTGTAACAGGGTGGTTTTAGGAAAAGGGGAAGTTTTAAATATTTTGGTTTTGTCTTAAGTGGGTGAAGTTAAGGAGGATAAGATTTTTTGCAGAGAAGAGAGAAGGAAGAAAAGGAAAATGGAGAATAGTAAGAAGATTTGGAGGAGGTACGTGGGGTAGAGGGATATGTGAAGAAACTGTGCTTGTTTTTTGGTTTTGGACTGGTTGGAACAGATGAGGGTGAGAGACCCGTGGGGAGGTTAACAATGACAGCTATTATTTTAATTTTGATTTTGCTTTTTTTGATTTTTTTTATGGGTTTTTACTGAAAGGTTTTTTAAATGTGTGCTAGGTTTTTGGGCCTTGTTTTGGGCCAATTTTATTTGGCTGGACTTTTACCCTTAAGGAGATGGGTAACTTTGGATTGTAACAGGGTGGTCCCAGGAAAAGGGGAAGTTCCAAATATCCTGGTTCCGCCCTAAGTGGGTGAAGCTAAGGAGGATAAGATTTTCTGCAGAGAAGAGAGAAGGAAGAAAAGGAAGATGGAGAACAGCAAGAAGACCTGGATGGGGCACGTGGGGCAGAGGGACATGTGAAGAAACTGTGCTTGCTTTTTGGTCTTGGACTGGTTGGAACAGATGAGGGTGAGAGACCCGTGGGGAGGTTAACAATGACAGCTATCATCTTAATTTTGATTTTGCGCTTTTCCTCCCAGATTTGTCTGACTCTTTTCTATGGGTCTCTACTGAAAGGTCCTTTAAATGTGTGCCAGGTTTTTGGGCCTTGCTTTGGGCCAGTCCTATTTGGCTGGACTTTTACCCTCAAGGAGATGGGTAACTTTGGATGCTTAACTTAGTAACTATATTCTTTGTTCTTTCTTTATTGTACCCTAGTTGTATTAAAGTTTCTTTCCATTAAAGGTTTTATATGTTTGTCTTAATGCGGCGGATGGCAAAACCCATTCAAAGAGGGCAGGCTTGGGGGTTCTGGGTGCTCCTCTCCCTGCCCTGTAACAGAACTATGACCATGTTCAAGGAAGTAATATGCTTAGTTTAAAATACTTTCCCAGATTTTCATGCAGCAAGACATGACCAAGATACTTCTGTCCTCAGATGTCAGGGTAAGTGACTGAGCGTGATTTACACACAGATTTTAAACAAAGACAACTTTGACATTTTCTATTTCATCTCTTTCTTAAACCTTCCCCTTTCTTCCTGCTTGGAATACAGACAGAATAGCTAGAAGTGAAGCAGTTGCCATGAGACAATGAGGACGAAAGAGCCCCCCACAAATAGCAAAGAGAAAGATAAAAGGTTTTTGAATCTTTGAAGACATTAAGCTGCCATATTAGACCTGGATTATACTCTTGGCTCTCTTATAGAATAAAAGTCCTTAGAGAAATCATTATTCGTATAGGTGTTCTTTGCAATGAAATATGTTCCTTTCCAACACAGTTATTTAAAATAATCTCTTTTGGGGCCTACCTGGTGGCACAAGGGATCAGGCACCACAATATGAAGCATCCACAGCCACTGCAGCAAGAGTTGAATCCCAGGCCAGAAAAGTGATCACATGGCACAGCAGACCTCTCCTGCCTCGCCCACTGCTCCCCTCAGCGGTGTATTTCAGTCTGTCTGCCTGTTCTGTTCCCCACTCTATCTCTGGTGAATCCTCTCACCTCCCACGCCTCTGGCCTGGACCTCAGTTATTGTATACATAATTAAATAAATCTTTAAAATCTTTTTATACCACTTTGACACATTACCTTTATCAAATATCAACTTCACATATATAATTCAGAACATCTGGAAACCTATTTCATTGATCTAAGTGATTTCAATTTAATAGCTAGTAGCAAATGCTTACTCAATGCCAAACAATTCTATGTGCTTTATATTAACTAGCTCAATCATTACAACTCTTTGAACTTTAATATTTAGTGCTTATAAACCTAAAATTGATTTTACAAAGTAGAATAGAAAAAATTTAAAAAATAAGATGTTTCAATTATCTATGATGGATTATGGTGCAAAGCAACTATTTATGTTACTATTCGACTCAACACTGCTGTTCCAAGTTGGAATGGAATGAGTGCTAGACATTTACAAGACTTAGGCTCTTATTCAACTCTTCAACTCTGCAGGTCAACATGTTACTTTAAACAATCCTTCCTTAGGTCTTAGTTTTTCCATCTGTACAATGAAGTTGATTAAACTGATCAGATGATCTGTCATGTTTTGTCTAACTTTAACACTCCAAGAGAAAACTAATTCATTCAACAAAAATATTGGAGCTGGGCCCTCCCTGCTGGCGCAATGGGTTAAGCAACGCCCTATGAAGTGGACCACAGCCACTGCAGCACGAGTTTGATCCCTGCTGCCAGCCTGGGAGGGGACCCACACGGTGCAGCAGACCTCTCCTGCCTCGCCCGCTGCTCCCTTCAGTAGTGTGTTTCAATCCATCTGCCTGTTCTGCTCCCCACTGTGTCTCTGGTGGATCCTCTCACCTCCTGCAATTCTGGCCTGTACCCCAGTGCTTGTATGCATAAATAAATAAATCTTAAAAAAAAAAAAAAGAAAATATATTTGTACTAAGCAAAAAGGATTTTCCTAAGTCTTCTTTGGCAAAGAAGATTGAATATGAAGAACTTAGCCTCTTGAGCCATCGCTATTAACAAGAGTATTTTTATTGTTTTCTGTGAAGAGACTACAATTCTCACAGAGAGTAGTTCTATAGTATTACAAAACCTATGGGTTGTTTCATTACCAAATGGTGCTTACTATTTAATAATAAGTAAAGTAATACTTTACATAGAAACTAATTCAACAAAAGTGGGATTATAAAACTTAGCAAAAACTTAACTTTCATTGTTTATCAACAAGTGTTTATTATGAGTAGCAGCAATCCAATCCACTTTATCTTTTTCTCATTACCATGACAAATTTCTCTCATTCTGTGTAAGTTTACTTGGTCCTGTGTAAATACTCGATTAAGTTATATTTGCCTTTTTTAAAAAAAGATTTATTTATGCACACAAGAACTGGGGTACAGTAAAGAGGTGCAGGGGAGAGGATTCACCAGAGGCAGAATGGGGAACAGAACAAGCAGAACTACAGAAATACACTACAGATGATGTCAAAGGGCGAGACAGGAGAGGTCTGCTGCGCCATGTGTGTCACCTCCTTGGTCTGGGATTGTGCTGCAGTGGCTGCAGATAGCTTCATAGTGCTGCAACTTATCCCCCTGCACCACTGGGGAGGCCCTGCCTGTCTGCTTTTTTTTTTAAAAAACATTGCTCAGACCCAACTATTATAAAAAAAAAAAACAACTAAGGTTTTAATTCTCAATAAACCTAATTTATCACAAATGTTAACAAAATTACTTTAAGTAGGAGTGCTTACTCCCCAGCATATTTTTGTATGTTCTAATTAAGTTAAATTAAAAATATTTTAGAAAGTTATTTTTTCATGTTGATGTCTAACTCAAAAGTCTTAGTAATTTCATTAGCATATCACTGAACTGTTCAGAGGGATGTTGAAGGAACTTTTTTCAAGCACTTGCAAACTATATCTTCAAAGTAAAAGTTTGTGGAGGGCCTCCCTGGTGGTGCAAGTAACTAAATCTCAACACTATAAAGGTATCACCAGCCACTGTAGCCTGAGTTTGATCCCTGGCCATACAAATGGTGAGGCAGACCTCTCCTGTCTCTCCACTGCTCCCCTCAGCAGTGTATTTCAGTCAATCTACCTGTTCTGTACTCCACTCTGTCTCTGGTGAATCCTCTCACCCTCTGCACCTCTGGTCTCACCCAGTATTTGTATGCATAAGTAAATAAAAATCTTTAACAACAAAAAAGCTTGTGGATATATTGCTAAAAACTGGGAAAGCTGGAATCATAGTAACTATCAATACCAAATGTAAAGTAGGGACTTATTTTAATAATACAAGTCTAAATCTAGGTCTTTTTAACACACTGGGATATTTTATTGTTTGCCGTAAGGTGTGTTATTCTCCTTTGCTGCAAAGAACAAAGCAATAAACTCAAAATGTTCAACAATGACCAAAAAGAATTACATGGAAGTATTTTAAAATTAGATGTATCATAATTCCCTAAAGCCCAAAACTGGCTAAAAAATACACTAATAAGAATGTAAAAAATAAATAACAATTATTTAAAAATGTTCAATTAGTTCTGAATTTAAAAAATACCTGTATTCTGATTAGTTTGTAAAAGCACTATTCCATATTTTACATCAGAATTTAAAAATATAAACTAAAATTTAAGCAGTGTTTAAACAAAAATATCTACTTCATATTTTATGTCAATGCAAATTATCACTAATTTAAAACTATTATAGTATTAATACTTGGAAGAGTTTTTTTTAAACAGACACATTACATACAAAGTTGTCTTAAAGATTTTAGGAATAAGTTTAATATTGGTTCACAAACTGTACAAGTCTTCCTAAACAATTTTTTAATACAATGATAATTACATATAGACTAACTTTTAATCAAATTTCAATTATTGTATGGCTAATCATAATTCTTTTTTTGAGGATAAGTAATCAGGATTACTACGGTAACATTTAAAACATAACCAGAAGAGACAACCTGTCTATGAATGCCTTAAAAATACTAATGAATTATCATTAGGATGGAAATCATGGTTTAAAATCAATGACTCGGGGCCTCCCTGGTGGCACAGTGGGTTAAGCAACACACTATGAAGCAAACTGCAGCCACCGCAGCACGAGTTCAAATCCCTGCTGCAGGCTGGGGAGGTGACCCTCACGCACAGCAGACCTCTTCTGCCTCACCAGCTGTTCCCCTCGGCAGTGTGTTTCAGGCAATCTGTCTGTTCTGCTCCCCACTCTGTCTCTGGTGGGTCCTCTCATCCCCCGCACCTCTGGCCTGTACCCCAGTTCTTATATGCATAAATCTTTAAAAAAAAAAAAAAGATAAAAAGACTCAAAGAAATGTTACATAAAAATTCAAAGAGAGGACATTGTAGAGCCAGCTTACCATTATTAGCTTTAGCAGAATGGCATCTTGCACACATTTATTAATCAACTTTTCTTTTTTTTTTTTAAAAGATTTATTAATTTATGCAAACAAGCATGGGGGTACAGGCCAGAGGTGCGGGGAGGTGAGAGAATCCACCAGAGTGGGGAACAGCACAGGCAGATCAACCGAAATACACTGCTGAGGGAGCAGCGGGCGAGGCAGGAGAGGTCTGCTGCGCCATATGGGTCACCCCCCCAGCCGGCGGCAGGAATCAAACTCGTGTTGCAGTGGCTGCGGTTTGCTTCATGGTGCGTTGCTTAACCCACTGCACCACCAGGAAGGGCCCTATTAATCAACTTTTCTAAAAATCTATTTAACTACTTTGCTCAATAGCACATGAAGATGCCAGCAGAGCTTAATTATAATATGTATTTATATATACCTTAAAACCAGCAATTACCAGGATTAAATGTTATTTTTAATACCCTTTTTAGGACACAAATACTGCATATTATTTTACATCATTAGAAATAAACATGATTCATATAAGTACATTTTTCATTCATTTCTTAAAGAAATGATTGCCCAAGAAAAGCTGAACAATGTTTTGATTGAATTTGCCCTAAAACATCTTGACTTGTTCAGTAAAATTCCATGCACTAGTAATAATCTCCAAGTTTTGGGGGGAAGATTCTTAGGTCAATACTATGAACATCGAATGTAATTATCCACAGTAATGAAGGTACTCCTGACCTGTCACAAGTGTCTATTTTACAGCTGCTTTTGCAGTTATGGACACTTCCTATTTCCTGTTATTTCAGGTTTCAGAAGTTTGATTCCTCTGGTGTTTCTAATCTATCCTCCTACAGCAGCATGTGTAATTTTCCTGGATCAAAAGTAGTGCTACACTTCTGCAGTTTAAGGTTTTTCTTTCTTTTGGGGTAGAGAGCAAGAGGGAAAAGAAAGAGGCAGTGCTCTGACACCTTGCTAATTTGTAGATCTATTTCAGGTTACTGGATATTTTCTGAAGGTTGCTATAGGAATACATACCAAGAGATGCCCATGTTATCATATTGTAGACAACAGTTAACTCTTCCCGGTGAAAAACACAATAATTTGCTAATAGTTAACAGGCATTTGCTATCTTATAGACATAAATATTTTATCTACTTTACAAAGCAATACTTATTAAAGCTAGGTCCAGAGTTTGAAATTATTTGCAACAAAAATTTCACTAAAATTTCTTAATATTCCCCTTAGCAAATATTTGCATATTTGTTAGAGAACCACATAATTGTTATAATACAAGTAATACAGGACAAGATGTTATAAAACAAACACACAGCTGGGAAGCATTTTATTTTTTTTCTACTTCATATAACATTGTTCAGGACCACAAGATTTTTAGAGGTCTCTTTTCCGGCAACTTTCATGATTTAGGGAGTACCACTTAATAATATTTAATGATGCTATAAATAGTATCATTTTTCTACATATTGACAGTTTTAATGAATTCCATATCCACTTTTGCTCCTTTGGCCAGAAAGATAAACAGAAACTTCAGATCAGATGTTTAGAGACATTCAAAAATAGTTTCAAAAAGCACACCCAAGCAAATCAAATCTATATTAGCAACTATTAAAATGAGTTTTAGTAGTTATTATTAAGAATTCTTAACAAGGATATACTGAAGCATGTATGAGATTTTAAAAATTATATACAATTTTAAAAACAAATTTAAATTTATAAATAAAAAGATTAATGGCCAAATTAAGGAAAGTTTAAATATTAGATTTAAAATATCTTAATTTTTAGGCTAGTCAGAAATATATTTTGTGAATAAGAATTATTTCATAAATATATATGTATAAATATAAATATATATCTACAGGATCTGCAATGCAGGAGAAAACCCATTAAAGAAAAAAATTGCACTTTTAGATCAGGATGTTTTTGTCATATTTACCCTTCAAGTGAAATATATTACCACACTAGGTGCTTTTGGCACACGATTTTAGGTGAACAGTAACACAATCTTAAAAACACAATGCTTTTATATTTTATTCACTGGAGTATGAAGAATCAAACAGGATTTTGAATTCTGGCAAAAAAAAAAATCCAGATAACTGCAATTAATTACATACAAAAAATATTGTTTTAAAAAGACCTTAAACCACTTTTACATCTGAAACATGTAAATTTTACCAGCAACAGGTTTTGTTCAGTCCCCTCAGCAAGAATTCCCAGCCTACACACAAATTTAACATTGTCTATTTTTACTCATAAATCACTTAGATCAAACCCCAGTATATAAGGACAAAAAATAAATGTATAATAAAAAGATTGGATAAATCAGAAGAGGCTTTTTGGTCTTGAATTCTTCACCCACTAACAATGAAGCAGCACTGTACGCAGCCCAAAATACACCAAACAGCTTTAAAAAACAAACAAAAGAGACAAAAGGTAGCATAATTAGAAAGTCAAATAATATTTTGGGTACCAGAGAGTAAAAAGAAGGTTTACAGTATTACTTTTAATACAATCCTGATACCAACTGTGATAAACAGTCAAACTGACTGAGGATGACTTTCCCAAACGGGGTCTTTTGTTATCAAACTTGTCTAATAAGAATAACATGTTAAAAAGAATCACCTTAATTTTAAATCTCTAAGAGATGAGTTTTTTAAAGAAGTATTCTTGGTGACTTCAAGCTAGGCAACTTTGGCAAAACTATTACTGGGTCAAATCTGAAAGAAATGATTGCTGAAAGAAAACTAATTGACTTGTTGCAAAACAGACTTTTTTCCTTTAAAGAAGTAGAAATACAGATTACATAAAAATGTCACACGATGTTTGGAAAATATTACAATATTTTCCCAGGCACAGGTAGAAGTATAGGATTAAATAAAAAGGAAGGAAAAAATTAATTTTGGTTAAGAGTTAAATAAAATTCACTATGGTTTGCTGATTATACACATATGTAATTGTAAATTATTTTCATTGAAAATTTATGTAGAATTTATTGATGAAATCACTGAAGGCATTTTACAGAGGAAAATAATAGAAAAAATTTCAAGGACAGAAATCAAGGAAACTTTGACAAGAACAGGCTTGGCATGGAGCAGGGTCGCTCAACCTCACACTAAGAATTTTGTTGTGGGAACCTGCCCTATGTACTGTAGGATGTTTAGTAATAACCCTGCCCTCTATACATTATGTACTGAGAACATTTCACCTCCCTTATTTAAGACAAAGAAAAATGTTTCCAGACATTACCAAACGTCCTTAGGAGGCAAAAGCATCCTTATCTGAGAACCATGGGTATAGAGATAATATCAGCAGACTGAAAACGTTTCTGACATGGGCCCATTCTTTACTGCGCTTTTTCTACTAAAAAATCTAAATAGTATTTTAAATCTACAGAAAAAGGAAATATATGAAATAATCAAATTGCACTTGTATGTCATGATTAAATTTTTAGTTGCAAAAAAATTGTTGAAGGATTGAGAGTTATATAGACTTAATGTTAAAAAAATTAGTGCTTGCAGATTAAAGTCTACTCCAATGCTATAATTAAACAAGTACTGCTTTATGACATTTCTTGACAAATCTTGAACTGAAATAAACACATATAATAGCTCATTCACTCTTCAGAGAAGTGAATGGGAGAAAAATTTTGGTAAAGAAAAGTTTGAAGTTTAAAAATAACTTTTATCCTAAATTTCAAATGATATAATATTTTCCATTTTATAATAATACACTAATATGCTACATAAAGAATATTAAGGACCATGTTTCAGTTGAACTCTGACTAAAAATCATGAGGACCCAGTTTTAGCAATTTTAGGAGTAGTTTCAGAAGTATACAAACAGGTCTTATGCTAAGTAAAACAATATACAATCAGTAAGTGATCTTGAATGATTCAGTAAAGTGGTATATTCATTAAAGTTAGGTAATGAAATGCCACCAAGGGACTAGCTCCTGCACTGCAGGACATTTAAAATAAGTGCTAATAATGCCAAGATTTTAGGATTAGATTTTAGGAAAAGACCTTCTTAGTCTTACAATGTGTATAATACAATGACCACCTGAATGCCTACTCTATGCAAAGCTCTGTCCTAGGCATTATATATATATCTGTTGTGTGTGTGTGTGTGTGTGTGTATATATACTCCCTCTCCCCCCAATGTTTAAAATTTACTAAGAGATTTTGACAGTATAGTGAGCTTCAATGTTTACTAATAACATGGTTGAACACCACTGAAATTATTTTCTAAAATATTATCTACTACCAAAATTTTAAGTACATAAAATAACCAGCCATAAGCTGGCTTCTATGGCACAAATCCCTTCAAAGTATTCATGATTATTAGCATTATCTATACTTTAACCTTCATAAGAAATCCTAAAAAGTAAGGTTCCCCTTTTGCAAAGGAGAAAACTGAGTGTAAGAAAGGCTGTCTTTCTAAGGCAGATACTAAGTAAGTGGCAAAACCAGGATTTGAATTCAAAACTGATTGGTTCTGATATTCATGCTGGGTAGCTGGTAGATACCCAGTTCTAAAATAAATAATTTATTTTATCCCGAAATTAGTAATGAACTTTAAACAAATCCAAACCTTATAAAAATTAAAGGGCTCTGGCTATTTAACTTTAGTATGATAGCCCAATAATGGCAATTTTGAAAGTGTTAGTATTAAAAAGGTTTTAAAAGTTCAATTTTCCATAAAGAAAAAAAAGTTCACTTGCAATATATAATACATGTGCTTAAGCAGTTATTTATTCCTAAAGTTGTTCAAAATTAATAAATGACAAGTTAATTTATATTACTACTTATTAAAACTTAATACTATCAGTAAATATTTAAAATGGGTATGTTAATATAAATTAATATAACCAAGTGCTGATCTCTGAAATAGAGAAAAATCGATTTATCAGAAAAGTCCATCATATCTGATAAAGAAGGTACTATTCGAACAGTAGCAATGATTATTAAATAAACATCCAGTAGAACTTAAATAACTCCCACAAAATCTAAGTCAGATGAACTTGTATTACAAAATAGAAAAACTCAACAATGAAAGCATTTTCTGAGTTTAACATCCTTAGGCCTGATTTGCTTTGTTTTTATTACCCACTAGACATATATTATAATTTGTCACAATTAAAAGGGGAAAATAGAAATGTAACCAGCAAAATCAGTGAATAACATCATTGTTCCAAAATATTACCAATTATTTAATAAACATTTATAGATTATTCTTAGCCAGAGAATTGCTAAATTTGCTATTGAAAAGCAGTAATGTATTTTTTATAATACACAATACTTACTTTTATAAGTGTAGATACCACTTCAAATGATCCAACCACCAAAAGTATAGGGGCTATTACAATGAGAGGAAGTAACGAATATCCTATAACTCCCAGAACTTGGCCATATGCAACCTGTGAATTTTCAAAGTTTAAAATAAAAATCAGATACTAATTTTTAATCACTATTTATTAAATCACTATTGATCATATATTCTTTGTTGTACTTATATAAATTGCAAACAAAGAAGAATGAAAAAGTTCACACCCATTATACTTCAAATTATCATTTAGCCTATGCTCCTGGACAGTCTCACCAACTAATTTTGTATTTCAATTACTGTCAATTTTCTTATAACACCTATATTCCCAGTTCTTCTCACTCAAGGGTCAGATGTATATATCCAATTATATTTAGTATATCTCTATAGTACTTTGTTACTACTTCCTTAAATTGTAGGAGGACTGCTTTAAGGGATCCAAACCATTTACTTAGATGAAAAGTTTAAGATTCAGAGAAGCTAAATGTGACAGCTGGCAAATAGAAGGGAAGATAAAGGAGGTAGAAGATTGAAGAGAAAAATATTTTTTATTGGCTATTGTCTGTGAAGCTTTGTGACAGGCTTTACATGTTGTAAAGAAACACAATAACCTTATGAATTGTAGGCACATCTCAGAGATATTGCTGGTTTGGTTCTAGGACCTGCAATAAAGTGAATGTTGCAATAAAGCAAGTCACATGAATTTTTGGTTTCCCAGTGTATATGAAAGTCATGTCTACACTAAATTGTAGTCTATTAAAGTGTGCAAAAGCATTATGTCTAAAAAGACAATGCATATATCTTAACTAAATAATATTTACCAATTTAAAAAAATATTAAATATCATCTGAACCTTTAGAAAAGCATAATCTTTCTGCTGGTGGAAAAAGAACAAAACGCCTATCTGCAAAGCTTAATAAAGCGAAACAAAAAAACAAGATGTTATGCCTGAGGCTATTATTGTCCCTAACATGAAGAAACTGATTCTTAGATAAAAGTGCTTTGCTCACAAGAGCAAAGCAATTGGAGACATAGTTCAAATTAAGATCTAATCTCTCAGTTCTTGTATCACTTAAAATGCCAACATTATTTAGCAATATCTATTTTTACAAAAATATTACTCAAAGTTGTGCCTATAAAATATAAGAAGTAGTAAATGTGTGGGGCCTCCTTGGTGGTGCAGGGGTTAAAGCATTAGTACTATCAAGCTATGCCAGCCACCCGCCAGCCACCCACCATGGCCTGAGTTCAATGCAACAAGAGTTTGATCCTGGTTAGGGAGCTAACCCACATGGCACAGCAGACCTCTCCTGTCTCACTCCCTCTCCCCTAGGCAGTGTATTTCAATGATCTGCCTGTTCTGCTCCCCACTCTGTCTCTGGTGAACCCCCTCAACTCCCCACACCTGTGGCCTACAACCCAGTTCTTGAATGCATTTAAAAAAAAAATCTCAAAAATAAATATGTGAACAAATGTATTTTAAGCCTTTATTAGAATTATGTTAAATTGCCATATGCAGAGTTAAAAAGTTTCACAGATAAATGTTATTCTAAATTTATTTAAGAGCTTTCAGTTAATATAAATATAAAATAGGACATATACCAGTATCATTCCCTCCCAAAACTCTACTTAAAGAGAAAAAAGAAATTCCTTTTTATGAGGTATAAACCAGAGGTAGAAAATGGAACAACAGCAACATTAATTTTGGAAGCCAGAAAGCAGATTATCAAGAACTAAGTAATGGACTTGACAGATCTTTTCACCAGGTGTGTAGAAAGGGTTCAAGGTTTAGCACTGAATGTTCATACAGTCAGTATAAAGTCAACACCCACATGGTAATTCTACCTTGTGTTCCCTCTGTTTACTCTCTCCACAGAATACACTGCTAGAATTCCTAGGTTTATAGTTATTCATAAAATCTTATTTAATGGAGCAGTGTTTCTTAAGGTATTGTCCATGATCCCCTGGAATCTTTCAGAAGGTTAAGGTTAAAACCATATTTTTATAATAGTATTAAATACTACGTGTATTTTCCAGTAGGCTGATAGTGATACTAATAAGGCAAAAGCAATGGTGGGTAAAATGTGCTAATTTGGCAGGAAACAGAGTGGCACAAACCATACTAGTATACTCTGTTCTCATTATACTCACAGAAAAAGGAAAAAAAAAAGCCAGTTTGACTGGCTTAATGAAACAGATAACATAATTCATTTTATTAAACCTCAACTTCTGAGTTTATGTCTTTTTAATATTATGTATAACAAAATGAGAGGCACACAGATAGCATTTCTGCTGTAACATGATTCAATGGCCATCCTAAGAAAGAACATTTGTGCATTTATTTGTGTGAAGAGATAAATTACATGCTTCTTCCACAGAACACCATTTTTACTTGAAAGAACAACTCAAAGAAAAATGATAATTATGCAGAATTGGGTACTGACAGACATGTCCTAGAAAAACGAATGGAGTGGGTATATGTTGCAACTGATAGTATTTGATACAAATGAGAAAATTCTGTCAAGCAAAATCAAAATTTTGGAAAACTTTTATCTATCATTATTAACTGACAGGAGTTTCTGATGAGCTAGGTGGTGATATTAATGAATGTGACCTTCTGATACTGTCAACATTTTATTAATTTTTTTTTTCTTTACAATGTTTGCTTTCTTTTCTAGGTGTAGTCCCCACAGAGTTTCCACCACCAATTCACCCATGCACCATCACCAAAGTCCCTTGTGCTCTTCCCATCCTGGCCTTGATCCTACTTCTTCCCTCTTCCCTGCATATGACTCTGATCTGTACTTGTTTGTTTATTTTTGTGTTGTTTTGTTACTTTTTCCCCTTTGATCCCCTATAATCCTCCTATAAGTGAGATCATCCAGTGTTTTTCTTTTTCCATCTGATTTCGCTGAGCACAATCCCTTCAAGTTCCATCCATGTTTCTGCAAACTAGTATATTTTTTTGATTGCTGAATAATATTCCATTGTGTATATATACCACATCTTCTTGATCCAGTCATCTATTTTGGGGGCACTTGGGTTGATTTCATGTCTTACCTATTACAAATATTGCTGTGATAAACATGGGGTGCATGTGATACTGTCAACATTTAAAAGGACTGTAAAACTCAGTGAACCAATGTCTTTCAAGTCACCAAACATGATTAGTAAGATTGAGTCAAGGAGGGCCTTCCTGGTGGCTTAGGGTTTAAGTTTCAGAGTTACTGCCTCAAAGGCCTGTTTTCTATCCCCAGCCAAAGAGATAACCCACTTGGCACAGCAGACCTCTCCTGTATTACCCACTGCTCCCCCTCAGCAATGTATTGCAGTATATCTGTCTGTTCTGCTCCCTACTCTGTCTCTGGTGAATCGTCTCACCATCCCCCACCTCTGGCCTGCACCCTAGTTCTACACAAAAATAAAATCTTTAAAAAATAAAAGAAAAATGACTGAGCCAATGAGAATTTTAATGAATTGAGGTATGAAAAGTTCACTGATATGGCCTGAGATTCATCACTGCAATAAATTTTTAAGAAACTCACTTGTTGAGTGTCGGAAGAATAGCCACAATCATCTGAAAAGGATATTAAATACTGTTCCTTTTTCATAACATATCTGTGCAAGGTCTTAGTATTTTCATATATTACAGCCAAAACAATGTATCATAATGGACTGAATACAGAAAGCGGACAATTCAGCTTCTACTAAGTAAAACACTAAAGCTACTTGCAAAAACGTAATACTTCTCTATTCATGATCAAGAAGATATGGTGTACATATACACATACACAGGATACACACACAATGAATACACACACACAATGGAGTACTATTCAGCAATTTGTGGCTATGTAGCCATTTGTGGCTACATGGATGGAGCTGGAAAGGATTATGCTAAGTGAAGTAAGGGGGAAAAATAAAAATATCGTGTGGGCTCATTTATAGGGAGGGGGAATATAGGAAAACCGAATGAAAGATCAGGAAAAGACAAAACTTTCAGGCAAACCATAGATCCAAAGAATACAGCATGGGAAGGGCAGGGAGAGAGGTCAAAACAAAGGAGAGCACAGGGGACTATAGTGATGGCCACAGGTGTCACAGTGGTGGGAAATTATGGGGATTACACATGAAATCAAATAAATGTACAAAATGAACAATGATATTAAAAAATTCTGGAAATAAACAAGTAATATCCAAGTTATAGGAAAAAATACCACTATATTAACTTTTTTGTTTTGAAAAATATTGCTATTATTCTTTAAAAAGAACTGTTTGTGTTAAAATGTATTTGGCTTATTTTCAGTTTTGAAAGAGTAACTATATATCTAACATTTTATTTTTAACTTTTAAAATGGTAAACACAATGATAAATACAACCTGTATAAAGAAATCTCTCTGGGAACCTGAGATCCAAAAGTTTGAGAACTGCTATACCAGAATAAATTGTATGTTTTTTCCTAAAAAGCTCTAAATCACTTGTGAGTGGAGTGGAATCTTTTCATTTCTTGAAACGTTTATTGAATACACATAATACTAGTATGTTGAGCATCTTAAAGGAAGTAGCACAACTTAAAAAAAAAAGTTATAATATAGCTACTGATGGCCTGTGATATCAAAAATAAAATTTACAATAAAAAACAAAGTCTATTTTCAAAATGAACTACTTACTTCTCCACCAAGAACTCTGGCCAGTAAGAAAATTGTTAGTGAACCAAATATCCAAATGGTTATAATCCATGAGACGACCTTAAAGAAGTAAAATTCATGTAATTAATATCTTTGTGCCAAGTTAGTTGATAATTTTCTACAGAATTCAATTCTCTGCCATGTAAGATAGTCAAGTCAGCAAGAGTTTTGAGGGGTCCTCAGGTTTTCTTCCAAACCCTAACACAAACTACTATTTTATATCCAAATTAAAAATGTAGCAATGATCAATTGCCTAAGCAAATTTCAATACTTGAAGATCTTTGACAAAGATTACTATAAAAAGAGAACAAAGTGGGGGCCTCACTGGTGGCACAAGGGGTTAAACACCACACTGTGATGCATCGCAGCCACTGCAGCAGTAGCTCCCCAGCCAGGGAGGCGACCCACATGGTACAGCAGACCTTTCCTGACATGTCTCTGCTCCCCTCAGAAGTGTACCTCAGTCAATCCACCTGCTTTGTTTCCCCTCTGTCCCTGGTGAATCCTCTCATCCCACACACTTCTGCTTATAACCCATTTCTTATATGCATAAATAAATCTTAAAAAAAAAAAGAAGAAAGAAAACAAAGTGTTTACTTCCAATATCCTGGTTTATAGTGTCATACAGGGCCTCCCTGGTGGTGCAGTGGGTTAAGCAACGCACTATGGAGCAAACCGCAGCCACTGCAGCACGAGTTCGATCCCTGCTGCCAGCCAGGGGGTGACCCACATGGCACAACAGACCTCTTCTGCCTAGCTCACTGCTCCCCTCAGCAGTGTATTTCAGTTCATCTGCCTGTTCTGCTCCCCATTCTGTCTCTGGTGAATCCTCTCACCTCCCACGCCTCTGGCCTGTACCCCAGCTCTTGAATGCATAAATAAATGAATAAATCTTAAAAAAAAAATAGTGTCATACAAGTAAATCCATCCCTAAACAAGTTATCAATGTCTCAGGGATCTTTTAATATTTACATTAATAATACCATTTCCAAGTAATAGAATACAGAAGATGTTCAAAACAATTTTAACTCCTAAGACTTAGTACAATAATACCATATTGATATATATCTCCAACTTGTCTGATTAGAGGATCAAAAAAGAATGATACTCCAGTAGCAACATAGCACATTTATTTTTTTAAAGATGCATTTATTTATGCATACAACGGGGGTAGAGGCCAGAGGTGTGGGGGTTAGAGGATTCATTAGACACAGATTAAGGAACAGAACAGGCAGATTGACTGAAATACACTGCTGAGGGGAGCAAGAGGTAAGACAGGAGAAGTCTGCTGCACCATGTGGGTCACCTCCCTGGTCAGGGATTGAACTTGTGCTGCAGTGCCTGAAGATGTTTCATAATGTGGTGCTAACCCCTTGCGCCACCAGGGAGGCCCCAACACAGTGCATTTAATTGTCCAAAACCTGGTTTCTAACTATTCCCCAATAAAAGGAACCAATGCTCATTAGAGAAATTTCAGGGCTGGAGTAGGGAAACAAAAAGGTGAACCTGGAGCAACACTTTGTGGAGTCAGGACAGAAGAGCTCAAAAAAAGAATGGGATTATGTCAAAAGACACAAGTTAATTTGTAAGGGCTCCTGGTGGCTAAAAGTGGAATAACCTAAGCAATAAAATAAATATTATAATCCAGGAAATGAATATCAATGGGTTGATATTATGTCAGTAAATAAATGATCAAATAATGGAAAAGAGCTATTCATTGGCAAATATCAAATAATTCATGTGGAAGCAGTGATGAAAATAGAAAATCACTATCAACACAGTAATGATTAATTAAAAAGAGAAAAATAGAAACTTTTCAATGGAGGAAATGGGCTGACAGGAGGACATTAAATGACCAACTGATTTTCTTTAAAGATTTATTCATTTATACAAAAACTGGGATACAGGCCAGAGGTGCGGGGGGTGAGAGGATTTACCAGAGATAGAGTGGGAACAGAAAAGGCCGATAGGTTGAAACATACTGCTAAGGGGAACAGTAGCCAAGACAGCAGAGGTCTGCTACACTATGTGGGTCAGCAACCTGGCTGGGGATTGAACTTGTGCTGCAGTGGCTGCAGATAGTTTCATACTGCTGCAACTCAATCCCTTGTGCCACCAGCAGCAAGACACAGCAATATCATGTACTCCCAGATTGTAGGCAGAGGGTAACAATGCTACAAGTGTGGTATTCTTCTCCAAAATTCATAAACCCAATCTAATTGTAAGAAATATCAAGCAAAGTAAAATTGTGTAACAGTCTATGAGGGCAATAATCTTATGCTTTTAGTGCTGGAAACTTTTTTTTTTTAAAGATTTATTTATTTATGCATACAAGAGCTGGGGTACAGGCTGGAGTCGCGGGAGGTGAGAGGGTTCACCAGACAGAGCAGGGAGCAGAACAGGCAGACCAACTGAAACACACTGCCAAGGGCAGCAGCGGGCGAGGCAGGAGAGGCCCGCCACACCATGTGGGTCCCCTCCCTGGCCGGTGGCAGGGATCGAACTCGCGCTGCAGTGGTTGCGGCCCGCTTCATAGTGAGTTGCCCAACCCGCTGCGCCACCAGGGAGGCCCAGTGCTGGAAACTTCTGTTCAAGTGTATATAAAACAGATAAAATCAGAGATGTTCTAGATGAAGAACTGTCAATAGGCAGGCGATCAGAGGTCATACTCAATTTATTCACTCGACCTTACACTTCCAGCAGAATACCTGACATAAAGTACTGATCTAAGTCCTATATTAATAGCACTAGGCTTATATTAAATTAAGGATCTTATTTTGTGGAGATTATTTTGGATTATCTAGGTGAGTACTCAATGTAATCACATCTATCCTTTAAAAAGGGAGGCAGAGGAGATCTGACTGTAGTAGAAAAGAAGGTGATATGACCATTGAAACAGAGATTATAGTAATGTGGCTCAAAGTCATGGAATGCTGACAGTCTACATAAGTGAGAAAAGGTAAACACCAAATTTTACCCAATACCATTAACATTTTGATCTTAGCCCTTATGACTCACTTTGAATTTCTGACTTCCAGACTGTAAAAGAATAACTACGCGTTGTTTTTAAGCCACACGTGGATTTATTACAGCAACAACAGGAAACTAACTCATTTCTAAATCACTCTGGTATAAAGAATTTTTTTTTAAAAAAAAACTCCTTTAAGCCCTAAACTAGGGATAGGGAATTGTGTATGTTGTATTTTAATGATAAAGGACAAAATACATTAAAACAAACACTGATGGAAACCTTGTCATCATTTTAAAAGTATTAGTTTATGATACTCCTAGCTATTTAATTAAGAACAGTTTTTGGGGGGGCCTCCCTGCTGGCGCCAATAGATTAAGGTTCAGCACTATGAAACTATCTGTGATTCCCAGGCAGGTAGGTGACTCATATGGTACAGCAGACGCCTTCTGCTCACCGCTTCTCTCCTCAGCAGTGTATTTCAGTTAGTCTGCCTGTTCTGTTCTCCACTCTCTCTCTGGTGAATCCTATCACCCCCCCGCACCTCTGGCCTGTACCCCAGTTCTTATATGCGTAATAAATCTTTTTTAAAAAACTACAGTTGGGCCTCCCTGGTGGCGCAGTGGGTTAAGCAACTCACTTGAAGCAAACTGCAGCCACTGCAGCACAAGTTCGATCCCTGATCCCTGCGGCCGGCCAGGGAGGGGACCCACATGGAGTAGCAGACCTCTCCTGCTGTGCCCACTGCTCCCCTCAGCAGTGTGTTTCAGTCAGCCTGCCTGTTCTGTTCCCCACTCTATCTGGTGAATCCTCTCACCTCCCGCAACTCTGGCTTGTACCCCAGCTCTTGTATGCATAAATAAATAAATCTTTAAAAAAAATAAATAAAAAACTACAGTTTTAGGAATCAACAAGTGAGAATAAGGTAAAGCATTTCTCAAATATAATAATAAAGTTAATATTTTGTTATCTTTAATTTCACAACACTTAAAATATCCAGAGTTTGCATATACTTACCCTAAATTGTCCATATAATGATATCATGGAAAAGAAAAGAACAACAGCCAGAGGACCCCAAAAGTCAGGATTGTCTCTCACCACTTGTCTATTAAAACCAAGTGATGGCATTGGCATCAAAACACATCGAATTTTGTAGTAAATATCCTTTAGATCGATATCCAATTCCTCCCTAAAATTTTAAAATAAAAATTCTTAAAAAGTATACACTTATAAATATTGATGAAAGTTGAAAAAGAATTTAAGTATAAATATGACAGCATAGTCCCCACATGTCAATAAAACAGTCACATTTGAAGTACTGTATCTTAGATTCAAAGGTGTTCACTTTTAACATTTTGATGCATATCAAAAATTACCGTTGTTTAACAATTATTGTGAGTCTGATGTAAAACTAAGTGCTTTTAAGAAATGCCTTTTCTTTTCCCAGTTCCTGGAAGTATTACTGATTTGGGATGACCTTAAATAAATTTTCTTTCTCATGTAATTCTACATGAGAAACTATGGGGTTTACAAATTGTCTTTGGGAAATTTTTATTTCAATACCATCCAGTGTCAAATTGTGACAAGCAAACTTCCTTGTTGTCTGCTTCTGTATGGTGGGTTATTATTCATTTATCTTTACACTAAGGAGATAAGCCTTTTGCTGTCCTATTTTATGCTCCCTGAGATACTTTTTCTTTCTTATTCATAAATGCAGAATATTATTCAATAATCAAGTGTCTTAGATTTGATGAAATATGGCATATTAACATTAGGAAACAGGGTTGTTTTAGCACTTGGTCTACCAATAGTTACCACAGAGAGTAACTTGGTAATGCCTTGGCTTCATATAAAGATACAGGATCTTCTTTCAGAATTAATATTAATGTTAAATTCTTTGTCTTTTTTCCCCAAATAATATCTACTCACTTAGAACTTTCAAGTTCTTTGACGAACAGCATATACCAGCTAGAGCAAATTTCTACATGAGAAACATTTTTGAGCAGTTATCTTTTTGAAAGTTTCAATCTGTCTTTTAAAATATACTTATTATATCACCCTTCATATTTGTACAATATATAACTTCCCCCATAAGTTTGAATCTGTTTTATATTGAATTTCTATAGCAAGCAACCAAGCACCAATTTTTTTTACTTTGATGGTAGGTTTCCTTAGATAGTTATACACCAAGATCAGTCTTATGAGTTTGGAGTATTTTTTTGTGTATCTATGATACAGAATTATTCAATCTTTAAATTTTTACCATTTAATAGATTAAAAATATTCTCTCATTATTTCAGTTTCTTCTAATTACTAGTAAAACTGAATACAGTAGAACTGGGGCCTCTCTGGTGGCCTAGGGGTTAAGTCTCAGCACTATCACTGTTATGACCTAAGTTTGATACCTAGCCCGGGAGTAACCCACATAGAGCTCGGCAGACCTTTCCTGTCTACCCATCACTTCCCTTAGCAGTGTATTTCAGTAAATCCTCCTGCTCTGCCCCCCACTTTGGTGAATTCTCTCACCCCCAGCACCTCTGGCCTATACCCCAGTTCTTCTATGTGAAGAAAAAAAAAAAGCAAAAATGTTTGAACAAAAGGTTAAGATTTTAAAATATATATATATTTATTTTATTTATTTATGCAAACAAGAACTAGGGTATAGGACAGAGGTGGGGGTAGGTGTGTGAGAGGATTCACCAGAGACAGAGTGGAGAGCAGAACAAGTGGACTGTCTAAGGGGAGCAACAGACGAGACCGTAGAGGTCTGCTGTGCCATACGGGTTAGCTCACTGGACCGGGATGCTGCAGAGGCTGCTTATAGCTTCATAGTGCTGAGACTTAACCCCTTATGCTGCCAGGGAGGTTCCAAAAGGTTAAGATTTTCCATACAAGAATATAATTCCAAGAGAAGTTCTAAAAACTAAAAAAACACATATTATTTTTACATACAAGAGTGGCTTGTTATCTTCAGGATCATCATCTTCAACTTCCAAAAGCCAGCCATATCCTCTTTGTCTAAGAAATGTAGTAGCTGTAGATTCTTTGATAAAATCTCCATCAAGGTTTAATTTGACATCTTGGGATGCTATTGAACCACTCAGATCTTAGGAGAAAAGATGAGAAAAACTATAAATCAAGGTAAAATGTGTGACTCTTAACCAACGTGAGCAAATATTCAACTAAGAAAATAATCACTGAAGATTATCAATATCTTCTATTGCATACAATCTTCATATTTTATTGTTGAAATTTTTAAATGTTAAAAAATAAAATTTTTATTTTACAGTAAAATAAAAGATTAGAGGTGAAGTTTTATGAAGTCTAATTAGCTAGACTATTATCAGAATCTAGACTTGTAATAATAACTTTAAAATTTAAATGGGAGAAACATTCAAACTATATTAATACCATTTTGGATTACCTTCATTATTGTATATTTTACAAGTTTCAGAAAAAAAGTGACTGCATAAACTTTTCAAAAGTAATTACATTTGCATACACAAATCATTAGACATAATTTATTTGCTAAAGGAAAATCTCAGATAATTTTCCTCTACGTTCTCATGTATTTATCCATACATTATTTCATTTAAATCATAAAAAATTTATGCTGTTTTATATATTTAGTCTGGATAAATCTGACTAGCAAGAATTCACCACTGTTTCAGCTCTTTTCTTTATATAATTATATAAATTGCAGTTTTGGTTTGGCAGAAATAAAGGTTTTTTTGTTTATTTTTAAGGTCAACTTTTTATTGTTTATTTTTTATGGTCAAACAGCTTGAAGAGAGTCAGTTATCCACATTACAAAATAAATTCCATTTATGATCTGCACAGGCTATAGATAAGCAAAGAAGTACAAATGCCACATTTTCTGGTCCAAAATAAAACTGGGAATAGTAAAGCACCTGCTTGAAGTCATATGAGAATGAAGAAGAAAATAATACTTTAATAGGCAGACAATAAATACTAGTTAACAACCTTCAATGCTGTTAGCTAGTAGTCACAAGACTGGAGTAGTAGTTTAGAAAATTATTTTGGCAAAAGCAAATCAGGGGCATCCCTGGTGGCGCAGTGGGTTAAGCAACGCACTATGAAGCAAACTGCAGCCACTGCAGCATGAGTTCGGTCCCTGCTGCCGGCCAGGGAGGAGACCCACATGGTAGCAGACCTCTTAAAAAAAAAAAAAAAAAGAAAAAAAAAAAAAGCAAATCAGAAGACTCAACACAGATTCTCCTTCCCTGATGACAATATAAAGAGTTTATTTTGCACATCATAACTCTAAATTCTAGACTAGGTTTTGGCTTCAACTTCGATCGTTAAGTGGCACAGTTATGAGTCATATTGTGGTCTGGCTGTGACAGCTACTATAATTAATTATAATGAAGTCTACATTAAGAAGCTAAGGTTTAGCTTTCAACTGACTAATACAGCAAGTCATTTATGTATTATGGTTTCTAGTTTCCTATTCCAAGTTCTTTCCAGGTCTAATATTATATGATTCTAAAAACTTTTTATAAGGAAGTTTTTTTAGCTGTACAAGTACTTTTTAATTCACTGTCCTTTCCTAAAGTATAAAAATTAGTCCCTGTGGATATTAAATGTTCTAGAATCTGTGATTATTGTTTAAAATTTACTTTCTGCTTCTTTGTCTGACTCTAAGTTGAAACTGAAAGAAATGAAATTTAACTAATATTCTAGTCCAATAAGTACAAGAGGATTTAACAAAAGGAAGGTTTTTAGATCAGGATATCACTACTACAGCAGTGGCAATAAAAGTCTTGCAATTATGAGGCAGGAAAGGACCTTATCAACTGTTTCCTGGCCTCTAAAAAGCACTGTGTTTATAGCTCTTAATCTAAACTAAAAAAGATTATGTAAATTATAGACTAAATAATGTAGTAACAAAGAATTTTATCAGTTTGTCATAGGATATCACATGTCAAAATCTCAAAAAGGCATCTTTAGGTTACAATTTCATATTTCCCATTCTTTGCAACATAGGAAAATATCATGGACATATCAATACATGCAGGAATTTCAGCAAGAGTAGTTTGCTATTACTGCCCCAGTGCATCCAAGACACAATTTGGTGTAAGAAAAAACAAAAGAAAAGTTAAAAGAAAACTGATAATCTATTAAGTTAACAAGACTAGTGTCAGAGAACAAAGAAAAATTCCAAATCACACCAGGAGTACCAATCACTTAAATAAAACCAGAGTAAGAACCACCCAGCCTGTCAACTCTAGATAGGTATTCAGAATTAGAAAACATTATTTTAAAATTAGTTCTGACTATACTGTGCATAATATTCTTGTAATTTCCTAGGTAAAAAACTAAAATTGATAATACACGTGGACTTAAGAAAAAATAATCCATCGCCAAAATTTTATGCACTGCTGAGCTCAGAGTGAATCATATTAGGAAGTTACAAGTTTTGCTGAAAGCTACCTAGAAAAACTGCAGAACAAAATTTAATAAGTAATTTTCCTTCCTTTCAACTCAAAGGTATACCTGATTGAGGGATCCTTTCTCTGAATTTTCTCCTCAGTCTGAAAATTTCACTTTAACAAATGAAGAAGAATGCCATGACTATAGTACAGTAGTATACTCAGGATGAGATTTACTCATCTGCCCCCATATAAGTTCTAGACTTCTGTGAAAGAATAGTATATCATGTGAGGAACAATAAACTTATTGTTGGTACTTGTTAACTTCCTATAACTGTGAAGAAGCTGTTATTTATTTAACAAGTAGCAAGATCAAAGACAAAAAATCCTATCATTTCATTTGAAAATGAAATCCATGTGTGCTTACACCTAAACCAAAATTGAGTCCTTGTGCACCAAAACAAAACAAGCATGTTTTAAACTAAAGAGATAAATTCCACTGTTCCATTTTAGGTACACAACATCTTAATGCATTTATAGGCCAATGAAGAAATCAAGAATCCAATGCAAATGCATAATGATCTTATAATTGCTACATCTACATTCACGCTTGATAAGCGCTTATAAGAAAACTTCTAAAATTGTGATTTGGATTATATTTTTATTCATATAGTTTTGGTTTATGGTATTAGTAACCTTACTATTCAATACTGTCAGTAAACTTCATACTGAACACAGTGTCAGTTAAATCTTCTTAGTCTACTTTTTAAAAAATTAAATTCCGGGCCTCCCTGGTGGCGCAGTGAGTTAAGTAACGCACTATGAAGCAAAACGCAGCCACTACAGCACGAGTTCGATCCCTGATCCCTGCGGCCGGCCAGGGAGGGGACCCACATGGAGTAGCAGACCTCTCCTGCCTCACCCGCTGCTGCCCTCGGCAGTGTATTTCAGTCCATCTGCCTGTTCTGCTACCCACTCTGTCTGGTGAATCCTCTCACCTCCCGCAACTCTGGCTTGTACCCCAGCTCTTGTGTGCATAAATAAATAAATCTTTAAAAAAAATTAAATTCCATTTTGGTATAAATCTGTTGCTTAACAAAAATCTTATGTAAACCAATGTTATGGCAATAAAAATAAATACAAAGAAATCGTGGTATATATACGTAGCTGAATACTACTCAGCTATTATAAAAGATGAAAGAGTGCCTTTAGGAACAATATCGATGGCTCCTAAGGTGATTATAGCAAATGAAATAATTTAGAAATGAAAGACACATATTGGATGGTTTTAGTCACTTATGGAATACAAATAACCAAAGAAAACAAACTAGTGAAAAGAACAAAAATAACTTAAAACTGTGAAGACTATGGTGGTTACCAGAAAGCAGGAGGAGAGAAGACAGTAGAGAGGGGGTAAGCTAAAAGTATATTAGCAATGGAGCTTTGGTGGAGGGCAAGTGAAGTGCATGTACATGTTAAGGTGTGAAGCTGTACTACCAAAATTAAATATTTTATAAATGAATGGCAACTCAATAAAATTTGATTTAGAAATTAAAAAATAAAATTAAATGTATAAAAAAACTGAGGTTGGATCTCCCTGGTGGCACAAGAGGTTAAACTGCAGTGCTATGAAGCTATCTGCAGCATGAGTTTGATCCCCCGTCAGGGAGTTGACCATATGGCACAGCAGACCTCTCCTGTCTCGCCCGATGTTCCCCTCAGCAGTGTATTTCAGTAGATCTACCTGTTCTGCTCTGTTCTGTTCTGTCTCTCTCTCTGGACTGTCTGTCTCTGGTGACTCTTCTCACACCTCATACCTCTGGTCTGTACCTCAGTTCTTGTATGCATAAATAAATAAAAATAAATCTTTAATTAAAAAAATTCAAGTAGGACATTTCTAAAAAGGAAAAAATTCTTATTCTCTCCTTTATTTATACCTCTAACTAGTATTAAAGGTAATATCCTTTTTGGGGAGGGGAAACTTCACACACGTAGTGGGCAAAATGTTCGGTCACCCTATCAGAAAATCACTTACTCAAAACAGCACTGACAATAATTATTGGATTATGACTACTTCAACTTACTGATCACAATAATGTAATAGGAACTGTAGGTTCTAACATTTAAATAGTAGAGTTTCAGTCTATTCACACTAGCATTTAAAAAAATCACATATCAGATGGCTTATTAACAATATAAATTTTTTTCTCACAGTTTTAGAGACTAAAAGTTGCAGTTGAGGGTGCCAGAAAGGTGGGATGAGGGCCTTCTCCCAGCTTGCAGATTTTCAGATTTTTCCTTGTATCCCCACATGGTAGAAGAACATGAAGCATGGCTGGGGTCTTTTTTTATGAGTATTTATCTCATTCACAGGACTCTCTTGATAGCCTAAGTACCTCCCAAAAGCTCTACCTCCTAAATACACTGGGCATTAGGATTTCAATAAATGACTTTTGGGAGTGACAAACCTTCAGATGGCAACAAAGGTTAAGAAGATTGAGAAAAGGGACCTGCCTGGTGGTGCAGTGGGTTAAGCAACGCACAATGAAGCAAACCACAGCCACTGCCAACACAAGTTCGATCCCTGCCATAGGCCAGGAGGTGATCTACATGGTGTGGCAGACCTCTCCTGCCTCGCCCACTGCTCCCCTCAGCAGTGTCTTTTAGTCAGTCTGCCTGTTCTGCTCCCCACTGTCTTTCGTGGACCCTCTCACCACCCACACCTCTGGCCTGTACCCCAGTGCTTGTATGCATAAATAAATCTTAAAAAAAAAAAAAAGACTGAGCAAGGCTGAGCTCAAAAAGCAATTTATTGAGTCCTGTACTCTTCTATAGACTTACATAACCAATTGCTAACTTAACATTTCCTTGTAGCTATGTTAAAAGCACCTAAAACTCAATCTTCAAAAATATAATTCTGGGGGCCTCCCTGGTGGCACAGTGGGTTAAGCAACGCACTATGAAGCAAACCGCAACCACTGCAGCATGAGTTCGATTCCTGCTGCCGGCCAGGGAGGGGACCCACATGGTGCAGCAGACCTCTCCTGCTGTGTCCGCTGCTCCCCTCAGCACTGTACTTCTGTTGATCTGCCTATTCTGCTCCCAGCTCTGTCTGCGGTGAATCCTCTCACCCCCCACACCTCTGGCCTGTACCCCAGTGCTTGTATGCATAAATAAATAAATCTTTAAAAAAAAATATATATATAATTCTGATATCTAAGGTCCTATTCCAGTTTCTTACTATTGTGAAAGGTTACATAGCCATCCAGCATTATAAACTAAAACCTTGATTATCCTTGAACATTTCTTTCATTTGCATGTTCCTTTCTTCTTCCAAACCCATCATTAAATTGTCTTACTTACCTCTAAATGTTTTGAAGTTATCTCTTTTCTCCATTTCTACCATCAGCATGAAGCTATTGCAAATTATAATCTCCTGCTTGGTTGTCTACAGTGATCTACTAACTGTTCTCTCTAGTTATTCTTTCAATCCATTCTTTTAACAGTAGTCTGAAGAATCTTTTTAAAATGCAAATCTTTTTACCCTTTTGTTTCAAATCCTCCAGGGGCCTCCTAAGGATTTTGCTTTTTTCAGATCAAGTCCAACAATATCTACATGCCATATCTACTACTCCAGACCAGTTTTTGCCTCTCTCTCCAACTGGACCTTATGCTCTGGATATGCGAAATCGCTCAGTTCTTCAAATTAACTTGGATCCCTTCTAAATAAGGATTTTTGTTTCCTTTAACTTCAGACAATAAAATGTTACCCTTTCTTCAGTTCTTAGATATACTTAAGGAATTTTTTCTTGATAGTCTAGACGAGACTCGGTTCCTTTCAGAGCTCTCTGAACTTTTCCTTTATAGCACTTACCACTATTTATAATAACATACTTGTAAGTGGAAACTATGATGACTGAGACTAAGGATTCTGTTGTAGTTTTGACTTGAACACATATCCTCAGTACTTAAAACAGCACCTTTTCTACAGTAGGTGACCTACAAATGTGTGTTGGAACTAATGGAAGGGTAAGTAGCAACAGATAGCTTAAATCAAGACATGGTATTAAAGGCTTCTTCTGATCAAGCAAATAGACAAAAGATTTGTATTTTAGAAACATATCTCAGCTGCACTATGAAAGTCTAATTTAAGAAGGGAGAGACTAGGGGCCTCCCTGGTGGCGCAGCAGGTTAAGCAACGCACTATGAAGCAAACCGCAGCCACTGCAGCACGAGTTCGATTCCAGCCACCAGCCAGGGAGGGGACCCACATGGCGTGGCAGACCTTTCCTGCTCGCCCGCTGCTCCTCTCAGCAGTGTGTTTCTGTCGGTCTGCCTGTTCTGCTTCCCACTCTGTCTCTGGTGAACCCTCTCACCTCCCACGACTCTGACCTGTACCCCAGCTCTTAAATGCATAAATAAATCTTTAAAAAAAAAAAAAGAAGGGAGAGACAAGAACAGGGAGCATAGATGGTTACAGTAAAGAGGAGAGATGAAAATGGAAAGGACAAGGCAGTGCCTATAGAAAGGAAAGAAAGGATTAGTGGCATATTCTGTGGAATATGGACCCTATAAGATATTCTCCAAAAAAGGCTTTGGATGGTCACTAAATTTGGAAAATCCTACAACCTCCATTTGGAGTTTCAGTACTAATGTTGGTATATTTCTATTTCTGGCAATTCTGCATTAAGGAGACTGGCTTAACTTAGCTCATCACATCATTGCCAAATTTACATTATCATGGTATACCCTTCTCCTTTGGGAAATACTGCTGAAGATAATTCTATAGATGACAGAAAGCAAGTAAAATTCCAGCCTAGTCATTACGACTGTTGGATGCTGAGGAAATAGGAAGTAACAGAAATAGTCTAGCTATGAAAAATAAGAAAAAAGGGAATAGATTTAATAAAAATAAAATTTTTAATTAGAATTTTAATCAATTAAGAGACAACCCATGAGTGATGGTAGCACTGATAGAAACAGAAGAGAAACAGAAATTGCTAAATACAGAGAAAAAAAATGGTTCCAAAGGACGCAGGAAAGATAATGGTAGTAAATGTACTAGATGAACTTTATTCTGGGAAAGGAAAAAGAAATCTTTCCTTTAAGATTTGGAGGAAATAAGAATGTTTCAATATAGATTACAGGGATAAGTAGATGTAGGAAAACATAATGGGCAAATGGCAACTGGGTAGCTTACATCATATTGTTCATGCCTTTTCCAACTACTTACTAACTTTCTGGTGAATTACTGTTGGCTTCCATTCTAACAACACCCTTTACCTTAATCAAAAAGTATCCTGTAGTCAGTCATTCATCAAACATTTACTGAGTTCCTGGTATAAAGCAGAGTCCATGCTAGGCAGTGGGTGATTCTTATCATCAATACAAAACAGCTTCTGGGGCCTCCCTAGTGGCTCAAGGGGTTAAGCACCAGGCTATGAAACATCTGCAGCTATTGCAGCATGAGTTTGATCCCCCGCTAGGGAGCTGATCCATGTAGGGAGCTGATCCACATGGCACAGCAGACCACTCCTGCCTCGCCCACTGCTCCCCTCAGAAGTGTACTTCAATCTAACTGTTTGTTTCCTACTCTGCCTCTGGTGAATTCTCTCACCACCCCCCCACCCACAACTCTGGCCTGTACCCTAGTTCTTGTACGCATAAATAAATAAATCTAAAGAACAGCTTCTATGTCTAAGAGTTCACGGTCTAAATCAGCATTATTTCAGGTCTGTGAGGATTGAGAGGTAAGATACAGGGACTGCCTCTACTCCATTAATTACTGTATTACATACTATGTGAATGGTCTTCCCCCTTTACAATTCAAAAAACGTTTATCTTTCCTTCAAAATATATTTCATTTATCTCTGAAGCACTCTTGATCTCTTTCTGCACAGCTAACTTACTCCTCTGAACCCTAGTTTTTGTAGAGTTTTTTTTATGTACATAAAAATTTTTAAATTATCGTATTAGACCATTTCTTTTTCTTTTTCTTCTGCATAGAAGAACTGGGGTATAGGCCAGAGTTACAGGGGGAGGGAAGAGTGAGAGGATTCACCAGAGACAGAGTTGGGAGCAGAACAGGAAGATTTACCGCAATACACTGCTGAGGTAACAGTAGTCAAGACAGGAGAGGTCTGCTGCATCATATATGGATTAACTCCCTAGCCTGATGGGACATCAGATTTTCATGGTGATAGTGCTGACAGTTAACTCCTAGGCCACCAGGGAGGTCCTAGACCATTTCTTAGTGTTAGTACTTCCTCACAAGCTGTTTCTAGTATGCATATACATATATATTCTACATTCTACACATACAAACATTCTACATATGCAAATATTATCTAGCCTTCATTCTACATATACAAACATTATCTAGCCTTCAAAGTTCAGTAATATACCACCAGTTTCATTGTTCCTGATCTTCCAGCTAGAAAAACTGTCCTCCTCTTCCCCTCATTTCTAACATTCTAACTCAGTGCTTCTCCAAGCTTAAATGTGCATACCCTGGGATCCTGGGCCTCCCTGCTGGCGCAAGGGGTTAAGTCACAGCACTTTTTTTCAAAAAGCCACTGCAGTCAGGGAGGTGTCCCATATGGCGCAGCAGACCTCTCCTGTCTAGCCCACTGCTCTCCTCAGCAGTGTATTTCAGTCAATCTGCCTGGTCTGCTCCCCATTCAGTGTCTGGCGAATCCTCTCACCCCCAGAACCTCTGGCCTGTACCCCAGTTCTTGTATGTATAAATAAATCTTTTTTAAAAAAGACTGGAGAATGAGTGATATTCTTAAACATGATGCTACCAAATGTAGATGAAGCAAACTGAAATGCTTTCAGTTGCTGTATTTTATCGGGTATTCATATTAAGTTTAAACATTTTTAGTTTATTGATGAAATTCTTACGAAGACACAAAAAATCTCAACTAGCCAAAGTTCTCCTAACTGAAAAAAAGTAGAGTGGAGGGATCAAACTTCCAGACTTCAAACTTTACTACAAAGCCACAATAATAAAAACTGCATGGTAATGGAAAAAAAAGCAGACACATAGACCAATGGAATAGAATAGAAAGTCCAGAAATAAACCCACAGGTTTATGAACAACTAATCTTTGACAAAGGAGCAAAGAATATGCAATTGAATAAAGACAGCTGGTTCAGTAAGTGGTACTGGGCAAACTGGACTGCTACATGCAAAAAAATGAAACTAGAATACGCCTTCTACCATGCACAAAAATCAACTCAAAAAGGACTAAGGACTTAGACATAAGACCTAAAACCATAAAATGTATTGAAGAAAAAGTAGGTAAAACCCTACATGACATACACATCAATAACATCATTAGAGATACAGCACCTAAAGCAAAGATACTGAAGGAAAAGATCAACAGCTGGGACTACATCAAACTTAAAAGCTTCTGTACAGCAAAGGACACACTAACCAAAACAAGGCGACAACCCACCAACTGGGAGAAAGTCTTTGCACACAACATTACTGACAAGGGACTTATCACACAGATCCACAAAGAACTAACCAGACTGAACAAAAACAAAGGGAACAATCCAGACAAAAAAATGGACAGAAGAGCTAAAAAAGGCAATTCTCCAAAGAGGAAATGCAAATGGCCAACAGGCATATGAAAAAATGCTCAACATCTCTTGTCATCAGAGAAATACAAATCAAAACCACTATGAGATACCGCCTCACACCAGTGAGAATGGCACATATCAAAAAAAGTATCAACAACACATGTTAGCGAGGATGTGGAGAAAAAGGAACTCTCTTACACTGCTGGTGGGAATGCAAGCTGGTCCAACCATTATGGAAAGCAGTATGGCGGTTCCTCAAACTACTAACATTGTAACTTCCATCTGATCCAGCAATCCCACTCCTAGGAATATACCCAAAAGACACAAAAACACTGATTCAAAGAATACCTGCAACCCAATGTGTACTGCAGCACTATTTACAATAGCTAAGACCTGGAAATAACCTAAATGCCCAAAAATAGATGATTCGATCAGGAAGCTGTGGTACATATTCACAATGGGATACTATTCAGCAATCAAAAAAAATAAAATAGAGTCATTCTTAGGAACATGGATGGAGCTGGAAGGGATTATGCTCAGTGAAGTAAGTCAGAGGGCAAAAGAATAACACTAGATGGTTCCTCCCCTAGGAGGAACATAACTGAACCAAATAAGGATCAAGGAAAATAATAATAAAAACACAACAAAAACAAAAAGGACAAATTGGGCACACTTGGTGGGAAGAGGGGAGAGAAAGGGTTAAGGGCAGATAAGAGGGGGGGGATGGGACTGAAGTGATGGTGCACTGGTGAAATGGTGATGGGGAATCCATGAGGATTACAATTTATGTCATATATATATAAAGAAAAACGCACACACACAAAAAAAGATTTTTATTTTTATTTATGCATACAAGAACCTGGGTGTAGGCCAGAGGTGCAGAGGGTGAGAGGATTCACCAGAGATAGAGTGGAGAGAAGAACAGACAGATCTACTGAAATACATTGCTGAGGGGAGCAGCCAAGAGAGAAGTGGTCTGCTGTGTCATGTGGGTAACTCCCTAGCAGGAATGAACTCATACCTCAGTGGCTGGAGACAGCTTAATAGTACTGAGGCTTAATCCCTTGTGCAACCAGGACCCCCTCATATTAAGTTGAAAAGAAAAGTATCAGCCTTATTCTCTCTGATGGATAAAAGTTTAACTTTAGATTTTAAATTATAGCCCAAAATACTGTACTGTTTTTCAAACGATACCACTCAAGCGAAATGAGGAAAACAAACTATATTTACTGATGCACCATGAAAGCAGATTTCTGAGGAAACTCTAGGTTCTTCTCCAGACTGAAATTTTTACAGCTACACACACACTATCAGGTTGTAAGTCTGACTACTAAAAAATGAAAATCTAATAAATATAAAACTTGAAAGTGACTACTTGAGTAAGACTCCGGTTACAGAGTCTGGTAAAGAAGAAAGGAGGAAAACATATTTTTCTATGCTGTAGAAAAAGCTGTCCAGCACATCTGCTTCCTCGTATCAGTACAAGGAAATCTGCAGAAGCGATTGGGAACACCTAGCTGAATAACAAGAAGTTTCAAATATACCTGGATCCACTTCTCTGAACCTCCAGGTCAAATACTTTAAAGTGGGAAGAAAGCAGGGACTTAGGCAAGGTATCAAATTCCATAAAAACAATCAAAACACAAAACCCACGAACTCCTCGGGAACTTTGCATTTGCAATGCCGAATCTAATCCCAGCACGAAGTGTATTGATTGACAAGTAACAGGAACGAAGCTCTCCTCTTTCGTTGTCATTCTTTGACAACTACCCTGACCACTGCAACTACCCCTTCTGAGTAACAGCAAATCAGTTCAGACATAACATTTCAGGGATCCTGGGTCCAGTAGACGTAAGTGCCCAGAAAAGCCCATCACCATAAGGTGGGGGAAAGGCAGAAGCTGCTCGAGTAACTTGGGAAAGTTCTCCACACCCGTCCCTGGGTTTCCAGAACCCTCTCCCAAGGCCCAGCAGGCGCAGAAGACCGAAGTCCTCGCTCGGCCACTGCCGAGTCCGCACCCTTGAGAACCCCCCCGCGGCGGGCGCAGCGTCCTTCCGGCTGTTGGACTCTCCAGGGCTCAGGCTTACCTTCCGCGTCTGCGGAGGAAACAAAGGTGAAGTCCCCGTTAGTGGGGGAATAAGCCGGGGGCGGGCCCGGCGGCTGCATCGCGAGGACCCTCTGGGCTGGCGGCGGTGGTGGTGGCGGGGGCGGGGAAGGAGGCTGCGGCCAGGCCAGGCCCGGAAGCGTCCGCGGCACCGACCCGCACTCGCGCCCTACGGAGCGGCTCGCGGGACTGGGGGTGCCGGCTGGGAGCGAGGCGAGAGACCAGCGTCGCGAGCCGCCAGTTGTTCCGGACACGGCCCCACCAAATCCTCAGTGGCCACTGCCCAAGCACCACGACGCCGGCGCCCTGACAGGACCATAATAGTGACAGCGCCGCTTGGATTGGCTCTTTGTAATGTGTTTGCCCATTGGTTCGCCGAGAAAAGTTCTGATTGGATCCCCCTGTTGTTGATTCCGGAAGTTCACTCGGGGCCGGAAGTTTACTTCTAATTCGCAGCGCGCGCTGCCATCTCTCTTGGCTGTTTTTGTTTCTTGTAAGTCTGTTCTCTTGTAGTTTTTCTTTACCAGTTTCCTCTGTTTTTGTTAACTGGATGGGGTCATCCGTACTCTAGGATCCGAAGATTATGTTACCCTTGGTCATTTGCCCTTAATCATGTATAGAATCTCGATTATATAGTAAATCATATAGAACCTCTGAGCCTCAGCTTTCTTACTCTGAGATAAAGGGGGCTGATTTGGATTCATTTGGATTCGATTAATAAATACAAAAGCTGTAAACTTCCACCCAGAGACAGGCTATAGTGTAGCCACATTCCTTAATGAGAAAAGCAACAGACTCCGGATAAAACTGACCCCAGGAACTTCAAACTGTTAAGGGGGAAAACCCGGAGATAAACAGCAGGCTCTTGGTGTAAAAGCTCTTTAATTGGCGTGGAGGCGGGAGTGAGTATCGGAATGGGGAGTGAGAGAGAGAGTCGTACACCCTTTTTTTTTTTTTTCTTTAAAAAAAAAAAAAGATCCATAAAAGATCTGGTGTACAGTCCAGAGGGAGGAGAGTGTGTGTGTGTGTGTGTGACAGTATTCACCAGAGACACACTGGGGAACAGAACAGGCAGATTGACTGTAATACACTTCTGAGGGTGGCAGCAAAGGAGACAGGAGAGGTCTGCTGCGCCATGTGGGGTCACCTCCCTGGCCCAGGATGGAATTTGCTGCAATGGCTGCAGATAGCTTCATGGAGCTGTAACTTAATCCCTTGCACTACCAGGGAAGCCCCATACACACTATTAATCTTAGAACAAATACTAGGAAGCAAGATATAAGAGGACTCCCTCTGGATATTGGGGATCCTATCCTGCCGCTAACTAAAGTTCTCTCTACAGACTTTGGTGCTGAGGACTTCGTCTGCAAGTTGCCCTTAATAGATTTTAAATGTGATTAACTTTGTTCTACAAATTCAAATTAATTTCTCAGTTTGGGAGAATTTCTTTTCCCCACAGCAGTATACTGTATACTGTATATGTTTTAGAGGTATAGGTCACACCTCTGCAAATGACTGTTAACCCACTATACCCACCATCAAAGCTCCAATTCCACCACAGTCCCCTGGGGAGGGTGGAGGGTAGGAAAGGACCAATTAATTATAACTTATTTTCTTATCTTAATAGATCCTGCTAGAGCACAAAGGACAATCACTCTATAAAGATAACTACCCTATTTCTATAAAAATAACTACTATTAACATCTTGGTGTAAATTCTTAGAATCTTTTTCTAAGCATTGTGTATATATATAAACATATAAAATACATCATTCCATACACATAACATTTTTCAATGTCACCATAGTTTTCTAAAACATTTTAATGTTTTTGTCTTATTTAGTACATGCATGAGTGTTTACCATTGCCAACTCCCTATCTTTGGACATTGGATTTCTTTTTTTTTTTAAAAGATTTATTTATGCATACAAGCACTGGAGTACAAGCCAGAGGTGTGGGGGGGGCGGTGAGAGGATTCACCACAGAGAGCAGGGAGCAGAACAGGCAGGTCAACAGAAGTACACTGCTGAGGGGAGCAGCGGGCACAGCAGGAGCGGTCTGACACACCATGTGGGTCCCCTCCCTGGCTGGCAGCAGGGATCTAACTCGTGCTGCAGTGGCTGCGGTTTGCTTCATAGTGCATTGCTTAACCCACTGCACCACCAGGGAGGCCCATTTTCTGCACCATTCTTAATGACTTTTCTCATTTAATCTATAAATGGTGGGAGTGACTTCATAGCCATAGGTCAAATGGGTCCTGAGGAACTTCAGTTCTCTAAGAAGTTCATGCAAACATTTGGAAGAAAATGTCCACCTATATATTTAAATAATTTAAATATTTTTTCCTAAAGTACAAATGCAGGAAGAGATTTTCGTCCACCCTATTCAATTATTCAATGGACAGTTTGCTTAGGGAGGGTGTGTGCACAGCTATAACTATGATCAAGGGTTGCAAACCGACCACAGCCCTATTCTTTATGCTAATGGGAAACTAGGAGTGGAACACCAGAGTCTCAGACTACAGGTTGAAGTCATTCTCAAACACAAGTAGTAACTAGTCAGTTACCTGTGGCTGATTTTCTTGATCTGGTCACACACATTCTCTTTGCGGGTAGGAAGGATACTTTATTAATATTTATTTATTTATGCACACAAGACCTGGGATACAGACCAGAGACCAGGGAGGTGAGAGGATTCACCAGAGACAGAGTGAGGAGCAGAACAGGCAGACTCACTGAAACACACTGCTGAGAGGAGCATTCTGCTGTGCCATGTGGGTCCCCTCCCCAGCAGGAGGCAGGGATCGAACTTGTGCTGCAGTGGCTGCAGTTTGCTTCATAGTTTGTTGTTTAACCCACTGCACCACCAGGGAGGCCTGTAAGGAAGGATACTTTAAATACCCAAACTGAACATGAATTTTAAGTACCTTCAAAATCAGTTGCAATTTCTTTTTTCTTTTTAAAGATTTGTTTATTTATGCATACAAGAACTGGATGGGTGAGGTGGGTGAGGAGATTCACCAGAGACAGAGTGAAGAATAGAACAGGCAGATAGACTGAAATACACTGCTAAGGGGAGCAGTGGAGAGACAGAAGAGGTCTACTGTGCCATGTGGGTCCCCTTCCTGGCTAGGGATTGAACTCATGCTGCAGTGGCTATTGATGTTTCACAGTGCGGTGCTTAATCCCTTGCGCCACCAGGGAAGCACTCAGTTGAAATTTCTGCCTGCTGATCCATGGAGCAACTTCAGTGCATTATCTTAGTAGACAAAGTGACTGGATGACCAACTCTGGATTAGTTTACTCTGTCTACATGTGGATCGTATGCTGGCTACACCCTTGACCAGAATAGAGCTGGAATTTGATGTCAGTCCTGACACCACAATGGGCCTTTTCTTGGCTCGCATGTTGCCCTGACCCTCATATGTAAGCTCTTGCCCCAGATTCCTTCCCTGTGCAACTCCCTCTGCCAAGAAATAGTCTTTCCTCTTTACTGTCTGGTGAACTCTGGTTTCCTGCAAACACAATCAAAAATCATCTTTTCCAAAGCCAAATTAAATATCCTTTTGTTTGGGCTTCCCCGGTGGCACAGGGGTTTAAAACACAATGCTATCAAGCTATTGCCAGCCACTGCAGCTAGAGTTCAATCCCTTGCCAGGGAGCTGGCTCACATGGCACAGCAGACCTCTCCTGTCTTACCCACTGCTCTCCTCAGCAATGTGTTTCAGTAAATCTGCCTGTTCTGCTTCCCATTCTATCTTTGGTGACTCCTCTCACAATTCCCCCCACATACACTTCCGGCTTACACCCAAGATCTTCTATGCAAAAAAAAAAGTATTTTCACAGTCCCTTTTCTCACTTTCTCTCATAGTGTACACAATTGTGTCCCTCTGATGAATCCTCTCACCCGACCCCCTGCACCTCTGGCCTATACCCAGCTCTTATATACATGAATAAATAAATCTCTAATAAATAAATAAAATCTTTTTAAAAATATGTCCTTTTGTAGGTGTTCCCTTAGTGCACTGAACTTCAATTCTTTTTTTTTAACCTCAACTCAAAATAAGAAATACATTTTACATCATAACTCTGCCATGATACATAAATTATTGAAACAAAACATTCACTGAAAAAGACAATGCAGGGTCCTCCCTGGTGGTGCAAGGGGTTAAGCCCCAACACTATGAAGCTATCCCCAGTTACTGCAGCAGAAGTTCAATGCCAGCCAGGAAGCTGACCCACTTGGCACAATAGACCTCTCCTGTCTACCCTGCAGCTAGAGTATAGTTTATTCAGCAGATCTGCCTGTTCTGTTCCCCACTCTTATGAATCTTCTCACCCCTTCCCTCCCTGTACCTCTGGCCTGTACCCCAGTTCTTGTATGCATAAATAAATAATCGTTAAAAAATTTTAAAAAGACAATGCATTTGTTAGTTTAATTCTATTCCATTGTCTTAAGTATATTAACTGTGACACTTAAATTGACTTCCGTACCTGATAACGAGTTGATGAGTTTGAAAAACTGCCCTAAAAGTCACTTTCTTTCTCTGACAGCTTCTCTCATCTCTGAGAGCTTCAGAGCCTTTGCTCCTCACCCAGATGCACAGGGGCCCTATTCTTTGGTACATGGGAAGACTGTTCTGGGCCCCATCCATTAACCATTTTAGATGCAGTGCCATTTTGGTCTCATTTATCTGTCCAGTGATGAAAAGTTTGTCCCTAAAAGAATGACTATTGTCTCTTAGCTGGTTAAACTGACATATTTGATATTTAAACAAATTATTTGGAACATTTCCCCCTTTTATACAACATTACTTTCAATAATAATCATATAATGTAATTAATGACAACAGTAGTCAGAAAAGAAACTCACATGGCGACAATTTTTTTTTCTCTCTTTAAAATTTTAACTGGGGTAAAACACACATGACATCAAATTACCCATTTTAACTATTCTTAAGTGTACAATTCAGCAGTGTTATTTATATTCACATTATTGTATAATCAATTTCCACAAATTTTGTATCTTACAAAATTGTAACTGTGCTCATCAAGCAACAGTTCCCCCCCTTAACCCCCTACAGCAAAGACCATTCTACTTTTCTTCCTTTTTTACTATTTATTTATTTATGCGTACAAGACCTGGGGTGTAGGCCAGAGGTACATGGGGTAAGAGGATTCACAGAGTGGGGAGCAAAACAGGGGGGCTGACTGAAATACACTGCTGAGGGGAGCAGTGGAGAGACAGAAGAGGTCTGCTGCACCACGTGGGTTAGAATTCATGCTGCAGTGGCTGCGGATAGTTTTGTTGTGCTGCCCCTTAAGCCCTTGCGCCACCAGGTAGGCCCCTACTTTCTCTTTCTATGAATCTGTGTACTCAAAATATTTCTTATAACTGTAAGCATACAATATTTGCCCTTTGTGTCTAGCTTATTTCACTTAGCATAATGTTGTCAAGATTCATTAATTTTTTAGTATGAGATAATTTTTCCTTCTTAAGGCTAAATAATATTTCCTTTTATGTAAATATCACATTTTGTTTATCCATTCATCTGTCATTTAACACTTGGGTTGCTTCTACCTCTTGAAGAAGGTGAGGAAGAAGAGGTCTGCTGCGCGATGTGGGTCAGCTCCCTGGCCAGGGATCAAACTCATGCTTAAATGTGTGAGAGAGCTTCATAGTGCGGTGCTTAACCCCTTGTGCCACCAGGGAGGCCCTCAGCATGCTTTTCTTTGCCCTTGTTGCTGACTGTCCTGGTGCCCCTACCCCTGGGGGTGCTTGATTAGTTCCCTTTGGAATTTGTTGCCCTTATCTCTGGACCCTTCCTTAACTCTCCTTTAGTCCCTGCCTGCACTGTCCCTGAAGCTGCCTAATTATCCCTAACTTGCCTTAGGACTCATTATGACAGTTTTCTTTTATTGAATTTCATGTTTATAATTATGGCAATAAAAATTTAAAATAAACCATAAAGCAGATATTGCTGTACCAAAAAAAGGAAAACTGAAACCTATTGACTAAGAAATGTTCAACCTGCAGTGTCATCAAAAAGCATTTATTTGAGAATAGGGATCATGATCTGGGTCCACAATAAAAGAACAATCCCAAAGTGGGTCCCACCACAGTAAAGGCTGAGGGAAATTTTAAAAGTCAGGAAATACTACCAGGCAGAAAGATCTAAAAACTGGGAGATTCCCCTTATTCCCTCAGTTCCTCCAGACTGGCAAATTATCAAATTAATAGTATACAGAATGTCAAGGGGAAAATACCAAAAAAATTAGTAACATATATAGCCTGCATACAAGGGAGAGACGGGGTTAAACTGAGTAATTTACAAAAAATGACTTCAACCACCTCCTTAAATAACTTCAGCTAAAGACAAAGGATGTTGGGGAGGGGAGGAAAGGGGAGGGGGAAGTCTGTTATGAAGGTTACCAGGAAAGGCACAGTAAACTTGGGTATGACTGCTATGCAGATTTAAGTTGCTGCTTTCTCTACTAATAAGACTTAGGGATTTGGCCATCCTGGTCTAGCAAGGGAGACACTCATACAAATGGAGAATTTCTTTCTACATGTAAACCTACCTTACAAAAGGACCCCCTCCTGATGGGGCACTGGGGAAATGGTGGTGGGAAATCCATGGGGACCACAATTGATGTCAAATATATATGAAGAAAGAAAAAGAGGGAAAAAAAAGGACCCCTCCACTCAGCCTTTAGAGTCCTTCTAAGAAATAACCCTGATGCCAAAGCGACTTATTTGGAGGTGGCAGTTTTTGTTCCCCTACCAGCTAAAAAGAGTTAATGATTTTCAGTTTTATTGTACTTTCTACTTAATGTTAGGATGGAGCAATGACTTCCAGATCTTCATATGCCAGAGCAGACACCAGAGTAAAAAAATTACTCTTTTAAAAATAGAAATCAGGGCCCTCCCCTGGTAGTGCAGTGGGCTAGGAAACGCACTATGAAGCAATACACAGCCACTGTAGCACGAGTTCGATCCCTGCCATAGGCCAGGGAGGTGACCACATGGTGCTGCAGACCTCTCCTGCCTCGCCCACTGCTCCCCTAAGCAGTGTATTTCGGTCCATCTGTCTGTTCTGCTCCCCACTCTGTCTCTGGTGTATCCTCTCACCCTCGTACTTCTGGCCTGTACCCCAGTTATTACATGAATAAATAAATCCTTAAAAATTTTTTTAAAATAAAATAAAAATAGAAATCAATAAACTGATTTTAAAATTTGTATGAAAACAATTCTGAAAAAGAACAAAGCTGAAGGATTTACACTACCTGGTTTCAAGCCATAGTATTACAAGGATACAACAATCAAGACAGTGTGAAGGCCTAAGGACAGACACACGAATCAATGAAGCAGAACAGAGTCCAGACATGGATTCAAATTCAGAGGATGTTCTTTTTAACCTTTCAGGCTGGAAAAACTAGATATCTTTAGGAGAAATAATGAAATTCCACAATTTATCTCACATCATAAACAAAAATTATCTCAAAATGAAACAATGACCTAAATATAAAATCTAAAATTGTAAAGCCTCTAGAGAGAGTCTGAAGGAAAACCTAGGTGACAATCTTTGTGATTTGAGATAACAAAGATTTTATAGATAGACATCCACATCCTGCATAAACAATTCCTTCCTGTGGAAACCATCGTAAAAGCTCTGGGCTAACCTTTCTCTTTTTGCCTCCTGATAAACTCTGGTAGTTACCCCTGCGGCCCCCTTGGCACACACATCTCTTGGCAAATATAAGTAATAAAACTTCTTTCAAATGGCGTACATCTCTCCAGGTTTTTGCTGTTACTTCTATAAATAGCATGAATCAAACAGAAAAATTAGTAAGTTGGACTTCATAAAAATGGAAAAGTTTTGATCTTCAAAAGATGAAGAGAATGAAAGGCATATTAGTCATGTTTTTTATTTTCTATTTTTATGCTACTTTGCATTCTAGGGGCTTTACTAGCCTGGAAAGAGTGCCTCTATCACAGTTAGCTAATTTCTTAGAGATAGCAAAAAACTTGTCTGTGAATATGCCTTTCTCATGTAACTCAATCAATCGAAATGCCATATCTCCAACTACCTCTTTTACCTAATTTTCACACACCAATATTTTCTGTCTTAAGTCAGAAGACCCCTCCACTGGGTATACTGAGAAAAGCCTATCTGACATTTTTGTGGGAGACAAATTCTATATTAATTATCAAGAAAATAAAACTTTATTTATTTATGCATACAAGAACTGGAGTGCAGACCAAAGGTACAGGGTTGGGGGTGTGTGAGAGGATTCACCAGAGACAGAGTGGGGACCAGCACAGGCAGATCGACTGACATACACTGCTGGGGGGGTGGAGGGAGGAAGGCGGGGGGTGGGGAGGGGGGAGACAGGAGAGGTCTGCTGTGCCACGTGGGTCACCTCCCTGGCTGGAGATCGAACTTGTGTTGCAGTAGAAGCAGATAGCTGTATAGTGCTGTGCCTTAACCCCTTACACCACCAGGGAGGCCCTTTGTAATCAATTTTGAATAATTTTTGTGTATGAAGTTAAGCGTGGGTATAGTTTATGTGTGTGTGGCCATCTATGTTTCCAGCACCATTTTAAAGAGAGACTATCTTCTCAATTGTATGGTTGTAGCTCCATTTTCAAAGATTGTCCATATTTGTGTGGGTTTGTCTCTGGGCTTTCTATTCTTCTATTTTATTATACCATACTGTGAAAAAAAAGTTCAACACCTTCTATATAATTAACATACACCACCTCTAAGTTTTTACCCAAGAGAAAGGAAAATAAAAAGAATTGTGCATTCATGCTCACAGCAGCTTATCCATAACAGTCACATAACAAAAGCAAATCAAATGCCCATCAATAGGAAAAGTGAAAAATCAAACCAATTTGTTTCTATAATAGATACTGTTCAGCCATAAAAAGGACTGAACTGGGCCTCCCTGGTGGCGCAGTGGGTTAAGCAGCACGCTATGATGCAAACCACAGCCACTGCAGCACAAGTTCGATCCCTGCTGCCGGCCAGGAGGGGGATCCACATGGTGAGGCAGACCTCTCCTGCCTC
>JAGFMF010012281.1:21487821-21498654 GCA_019455555.1 Galemys pyrenaicus
CCGCGACTCTGGCTTGTACCCCAGCTCTTGTATGCATAAATAAAAAATAAATCTTAAAAAAAAAAATTAAAAAAAAAAAAAGGACTGAACTGTCAAAACATACAAACAATAAGGCAGATCCCAAAGCCATGATGGTAAGTGAAAGGAGACTGACACAAGAATATATATTTATATATATATAAATATATACCATATATTATATATACTATAGTATACAGCATATATAAATGTATACTATATATATATTTGGTATGAATTTCTAAAACAGGCAAAAGTAATTTATCATCCTATCAATTCAACAATTGCTTTGATGGGGGAAAAGGAGAAGTGATCTATAATGGGGACAAAGAAACTTTTTGACAGTTTTCTTTCTTTTTTTTTCCTTTGCCTTGAAAAGTTTATTTAGGAAAGAAAAGAGATAAAGACTCCCAGGTAGATGGTACCTGGGAGGGGCAGAGAGAGCTGAGCGACAGTTTTCTTTTTTTTAAGATTTATTTATGCATATAAGAACCGGAGTATAGACCAGAGGTGCAGGGAGTAAGAGGATTCACCAGAAACAATGTGGGGAGCAGAACTGGCGAATTGACTGACTGTTGAGGGGAGCAGCAGTCAAGACAGGAGAGGTCTGCTGTGCCATGTGGGTCAGCTCCCTGGCTGGGGATTAAACTCGTGCTGCAGTGACCATGGATAGCCCTGTAGTGCTGTGCCTTAAACCCTAGTACCCATAGGGAGGCCCTGAAAGTTCCTCTTTGAATGAAAGAAATATTCTAAATCATGACTGGGGTATTGACTTGGGTTTTTCCTTTGTCAAAATGTCTTATTTGTTGGATGTAAGTTGTACTTCAGTGATGTTGTTTTAAAAAAGATGAGGCAGTTTAATACTTAACTGACCTAGAGAGGTTTCAAAAAATAAATGCACGCATCTAATGTGTCTTTGTTTGGTCTAGGAAAAATATATATACAAAAGTGACAATAGTTGCTTTCTGATGTTTCTCTTTTTTTTTGGTCTTTCAGAATGAAGAGCTGTTTTACAGAAAGATGAGTCCACTATTGGGGTCATCTTTGATCTGTCCATTTGGAAATATCTATTGAGATTTAGAAAGCCTTATTCAGAATAAATAAGTGTACTAAAATAAAGTTGGCCTGTGAGATGAAGGGCAGAATCCCCAATACATATTCTTCTGTTGTTTGGAGAATTCAGATACAAGCATGATAGCCCAAGGCAAAAGTAAAACCATAGATAAGACTTACACAAAGAGGGAGCAGGTGTCTGTTTAAAGGTATTGGTGCCTATTCAGCTAGATCCTCCCAGATGGCAGAAAGTTATACCTTTCAAGATTATTTTACCAGCTTCATAATTTAAATATTAAATTTAAACCTTACTGTAAATTTCAACCTTACTGTACAGATAAGGAGCCAGTGATGTGTTAGAGTGGGTTCTTATTTTGTGAGACCCAAGTATTAGTTTTCATGATTTTATTAGCCAATTGGCATATGTTGCTAGCTGGACATTGGTCACAGTGGGAACACTGATAGTATGGAGATAAATGCCCAAAACTAGGGTCTTTACTCCCAGAGAGTCAATGTATTCATTATTTAGAAGCACAGCACTGAAACAGACTCAGAGAAGTTTAGTAACATGCCAGGGTTACACAGGTGGCAGCAACAGACAGATCCCAGGCCATTCTCGTTACTGTAAAGCCATACTCTAACCTCTCTGACCTCACTGGGGAGCTTTTTATATTGGGGGATAAAATTCCTCAACTTGCTTCATCATCAAATGAAAAGCATCTTGATCACCAAGGACTGTGAGGTTAGAGATGAAAAGTTTTGCAGAGTTTTTCTTCCAGGCCCAGGACTCAAGCATTTGGCATCTCTATAAGATAAGTCCAATGGTTTAAAAATGCATGATCCTAATGTTTTGTCAACTTAATGCCAATATGAACATATTATATAAAAAATATGTATGTTTTCCGTCATCTCAGTGAATTTCATAAAGGAGAATAGTCAAGCCCTCATTCAAAGAATGGGAATGACTGTCATAAATCAAATTGTGGATGACCTATTTGCATGGAATGTTCTGAATTTGGAAGAAGTAGACAATATTTGCTGTGAGAAGTTAGAGCAGAATGCTGGGAGATGCATCATTCATATGATTTTGAAGAAGGGTTCAGAGGCCTGTAACCTCTTTCTTAAATCCCTTGAAAAGTGGAACTATCCTCTATTTCAAGACCTGAATGGACAAAGTAAGTATCAATGTGGTTGCATCTATTCTACAAACAGAATAAACCATAAAGAAGACCCATCATCCCCATAACAGAGCTTTTGCTCTCCTTCTTCTTCCCATCAGTGGGCCGTGGGCTTTGGCTCATGCTATGGAAATGCTGAGACACTCTCAGAAAACACTCCCATTAAATAACTTGATGGTAAAGCCAAATATTGTAACTCCAAGGTCAGGAAATAAATGAGTTAGTACAGCTTCACTTTCAAAGTCAAACTGGAAAATAAAGGCCCTTGAGAAGTCAGTATGGTAGTGGTTCCCTTGGATGAGTGACTCAACTACCAAGTACTCCATGATCTAAATGCCATGGTGAAGAGAGTCCTGTTAACTCAAAGAGAATGATTCTGCTTTTCACAAAATATTGCGTTTTCTTAAATTAGTAAATATTTCATGACAGTGCTTAATTGAGGTCGAGGCTTAACCTGTGGAAAGTTACCCCAGCCATCATTTTCCCTCACATCCCCTCCTCACCCATTTTCCTGACCCAAATGTAGATGCCTCTCATATCTAATCAGCTGCTACAACAATTGCTGGTAGAAAGGAGAAAACAAGACTAGGGCAGGAGGGAAATGAAGACAGGGAAAAGCAGGAATTTGGATATTCCTGCTGAGTATATGAGATACTTTTCTCTACTCCTCCAGATCAGAATGGGTGAAGGAGAATAATGTCACCAACAGAAGATTCTCAGCATCACTCCCCCTTCCTCCTGAACTCTAGGGTCTGGAGAAACACAGAACTGGGTCCTCTTTAACCTCACCTCTTCTCTAACAGGCCTTTTACCACAGATGTTAGAAGAAGACTTAGGTGATTTGGCTCAGGATTTAAAGGAGTTATACCGGACCCCATCTTTTCTGAACTTCTATCCCTTGGGTGAGGATATTGACATCATCTTTAATTTGAAAAGCATCTTCACAGACCCTGTTCTATGGAGGAAGGACCAACACCATCACCATGTGGAACAGTTGACCTTGCCTAGTCTGCTGGACACTCTTTAGAGCCCCTGCATCATTGAAAGGGAATCTGGCAAAGGGAAGACCACTTTGCTTCAGCAGATCGCCATGCTCTGGGGCTCTGGCAAGTGCCCAGCTCTGACCAAGTTCAAATTAGTCTTCTTTGTCTATCTGAGGAGGGCCCAGGGTGGACTCCATGAAACCCTGTGTGATGATCAACTCTTGGATTTAACCTGACATGACCAGGAAGCAGACTTTCATGGCCATGTTGCTGAAGCAAAAGCAGAGGATTCTTTTTTTCTTTGATGGCTACAATGAATTCAACACCCAGACTGCCCAGAAATCAAAGCCCTGATAACCACCGCCTTAAGAACAAGGTCATCATCGTCACCACCACGGAGAGCCTGAGGTACATTAGACAGTTGGGGGCCCTGATCGCTGAGGTGGGGGATGTGACCAATGAGAGTGCCCAGACACTCATCAGGGAAGTGCTGATAAAGGAGCTCACGGAAGGCATGTTGCAGCAAATCCAGAACTCCAGGTGCTTGAGGAATCTGATGAAGATCCCTCTCTTTGTGGTCATCACTTGCGCGATCCAGATGGGGTAAAGTGTGTTCCACTCACACACACATATAACACTGTTCTGCACCTTCTACGATCTGTTGATACATAAAAAACAAGCACAAACGGAAAGGGATTTCTGCAGGTGACTTCACCTGGAGCCTGGATCGCTGCAGAGATCTGGCTCTGGACGGCGTGTTCTCCCACAAGTTTGACTTCGAACTGGATGACTTTTCCTGTGTGAACAAGCATGTTCTACTGAATACTGAGCTTCTCTGTAAATACACAGCCCAACGGTTCAAGCCAATGTATAAATTCTTCCACTAGTCATTCCAGGAGTGTGTAGCGGGATGCAAACTCAGCCTTTTATTGAATCTAGAGAGCCTGATGAGGTAACTAAAGGGAACAGCCACTTACAGAAAATGGTTTGCATTTCAGATAGTATATCCAAGTACAGCAACCTGCTCCTGTACACATGTGGGTCATCACCACGCTGCAAGGACCATTATCAAACACCTTGCAGCAGTGTATTAACACGGCAACCTTCATGGGCTTTCTATCACTAAGAGGCCTCTCTGGAGGCGGGAATCTATGCAAAATGTGAAAAACACCTCTGAGCAGGAAATTATGAAAAGCCTGAACATCAATTCCTTTACAGAATGTGGCATCAATTTATTCCAAGACAGTATATCCAAAGCATCCCTGAGCCAAGAATTTGAAGCTTTCTTTAGTGGTAAAAGCTCAGATATCAACTCAGAGAACATCCCTGATAATTTATTTGACTTCTTTGAACACTTACCTAATTGTGCAAGTGCCCTGGACTTCATTAAACTGGACTTCTATGGGGAAACTACAGCTTTAGAGGATAATGCCCCAGAAGACACGAGCAGGACCCACATGGAAGAGTCCTCAAGAACCTACATTCCCAACAAGACTGTATCTTTGTTCTTCAACTAAAAGCAGGAATTCAAAACTCTGGACGTCACACTCTGGGATTTCAGCAAGTTGCATAAGAAAGATATCAAATACTTGGGAAACATTTTCAGCTCTGCTACATACCTCAGATTGAACATTAAGAGATGTGCCGGCCTCACTAGAAGCCTCAGTGTGGTTCTCTGCACCTGTAAGAACATCCATTCCCTGGTAGTAAATGCCAGTCCCCTCACCTTAGAAGACGAGCAGGGCATCACATCTGTGACCAACCTGAAAACCTTGAGTATGTATGACCTACAGACACAATGGCTGCCAGGTATTGTAAATATCAATAGTTTAAGCTATAATTAAACCTGGCTAGGGCCTCCTTGGTGGTGCATGGGGTTGAGCAGCACACTGTGGGGCTTCTGCAGCCACTGCAGTGCAAGTTCGATCCCCAGACAGGGAAGGGACCCACATGGCGCAGCAAACCTTTTTCCTCACCCACTGCTCCCCTCAGCAGTATGTTTTAGTTGATCTGCCTGCCTATTCTGCTCCCTAGTCTGTCTCTGGTGAATCCTCATCCTGCCCCCCACGCCTCTGGCCTGTACCCCAGCTCTTATATGCATAAATACATAGATATCATGTAATTTTGCTTAAAATTTTCTATTAATTTCTACCAAGTGTTAGGACTTGAAAGGAAGGTAGAGGAGTGAGGGTGAAAGGTCTATGTGGAGGGAAGGTTGTTGGATTGGAGGTCCTAGAAAGGATTCCCAGAATGGAAGCTACATAGTCTGAGTAGTTATATAGTCTTTATGGTAAAATGTTTGTGTGTGCCTCTGTGTGTGTGTAGTAGGTTAAGCTTGTCTTCAGTGAACTCTTCCCCTTGTCAGCATCTCCATTTCCACCCAACACCCACTGCTCTCCTGACAAGTGGGATCCTTTCTCCTTCAAGTTTTGGAAGAAATCCAGCCTATAAATTAAACCAGCAGTGGTGACTAATTATGTTACTAGATTCTCAGCCTAGAAAACTGTATATATATACAGTTCCACCCTCACCCCCAAGTATCACTCATTGTTAAAGATTTAGGGAACAAACTGTCTCAAATGAAGACACTTCAGACTTCGGACACATATATTTGGGGACAATCTTTCTGGGTATAAGGGAACTTCCCCAAATTCAAAATAACACCATGGGTGAGTGTCTGCCCTTTCGGTGTAGACCAACACTAACTGCGCCCATCAACCCCATGGCTCAGAGCAGGGGCTGCTGTTTGGCGTGAAGCTAAGGGTCAGCAGGAGCCTTCCTCGATTTGACTGTAATCTAGGGTTAGTTTTCATTCACAAGCAATTTTCTGTTTGACTGTATCTTACTTGTCACTGTAAACTTTCCATCATTTTAAGAATTTAGAATCAGGGCCTCCCTGGTGGCGCAGTGGGTTAAGCAATGCACTATGAAGCAAACCACAGCCACTGCAGCACAAGTTTGATCCCTGCCTCCGGCCAGAGAGGGGACCCACATGGTGCAGCAGACCTCTCCTGCCTTGCATGCTGCTCCCGTTAGCAGTGTGCTTCAGTCAGTCTGCCTGTTCTGCTCCGCTGTCTCTGGTGAATCCTCTCACTGCCCTGGACTCTGGCCTGTACCCCAGATCTTGTATGCATAAATAAATAAATCTTTAAAAAAAAAGAATTTAGAATCTCTGCAAAAATCCAGAATCTTTTGCAACTTCCTTTCTATAGGATTTGGGGTAATAACTCATATTGGGCTACTTTATGTGTTGGGAAGTTCATGTCTTTCCTTTTTTTTTTTTAAAGATTATCTGTATTTATGCATACAAGGACTGGGGTACAGGCCAGAGATATGAAGGGTGTGAAGATTCACCAGAGACATAGCGGGGAGCAGAACAGGCAGATTGACTGAAATACACAGCTGAGGGAAGCAGCAGGTGAGGTGGGAGGGTCAACTCCCTGGCTGGGGATTGAACTAGTGCTGCAGTGGCTATAGAAGCTCCACAGTGCACTGTGGAGTCCTCAAGTCCTTGAGCCACCAGGGAGGCCCAGGTCATGTCTTCTCTTAATGGCTCTTCCTTTGTATCTATCTTGCGAACTGGTTGACTATGGGCTGAATTTGGCCTATATAATGTTTAGTATTTTCTTTCCAATGTTTGCCAATATTTTATTCCTAATATTTAATATGCAATTTATTTTTGAGTAATATATTCACGTGGTCCAAATTATAAAACAATTTACAAAGAAAAGTCTCCTTTACTATCCAAATACCATGATTCTTCTCCCAAGAGTTGCCAGCATTTTGAAATTGGGACATATCATTTGAAAGTACAGGTTTCTTATTTCTCTTGAAAATTATACTTTTGGCAACAGTGGACCCACATCCTTACTTGGTAACAATTACCCAGAGCTTCAAGATCTGTTCTAATACTCTTTGGATAAGAAACAATCTCCAGCTGGGCACAGAGCCCCATCTCTCCTACTTGTAATAATATTATTTCCCTCATCCTTTTTGATGCTGAGTTTATAATCAGTGCATATTCTTTCTTGTATATAAAGTCTAGGTCCTTAATATTCATACCTAAAGTTGGTTTCTAGTTTTGCCTTTTAGGGTGTCAGAATACTCCTAGATCATGCCTTTTTAAGCAGAAAGTCTATTTCATCTGATATATGGAGCACTGTCCTTGCCTTTTTTAGGGTACCATTTACTTGTAGGATTGTTTTTTGACCTTTTACTTTGAGCTTATGTTCATCTTTGGAGGTCAGATGGTTCTCTTGGGGACAGACGAACGTTGGGCTTTGTTTTCTGATCCAACCGGTCACTCTGTGCCTTTCTATTGGTAAGTTTGCTCAATTTATATGAAGGGTGATTATTGATATGATAGCTTACTATTGCCATTTTGTCTTTAATGTTCTATCTACTTATTTTCTTGCTGAAAAAGTTGCAAAGGTTTCCTCTCCAGTATATTTAGGAGAACTCCTTTCAACATTTCTGGTAGTGGATGTGTAATGTTGACAAACATTCAGTTTGTATCTGAGAAAATATTTACTTCTCTCTCATATCTGAAAAAGAATCTTTTGGGCTATAGTGATTTTGGCTGGCAATTTTTGCTGAGTATTTTGAATATGCATTCCAGTCTCTTCCTATCTGTAGATTTTCTGCTGATAAGACTGATGAAAGCTTGATGGAGTACCTTTAGAAATAACCTATTTTTCTTCTCTAACTAACTTCAATATTCATTTTGAACTCTTGATAGTTTTACTAATGAGTCTTGATGTATATCTGATTGCATTTAGATAATCAGATGTTCTTTTAATGTTATGGACTTATACATTTAGTTACTTCCTCAGGTTTGGGAAGTCTCTCTCTCTTATTTCTTTGAATGAGCTCTCTATTCCCCACTCTCTGTCTTGCCCTTCTAGAATATTCATTATTCCAATATTGCCTTTCCTAATGGAGTCAGATAGTTCTTGAAGTGCTTCTTTTTAATTTTTATTTTATTTCTGTCCTTGTCACATTTTCTTGAGATATCAAATTGCCAGGTGCTGCATTTTTTTGTCTGCCCATTTCGTTACTTTTAATTTCCATATAAATATATATGTGTACACACACACACACACACACACACACAGAGCAGCATATCCAAACTACTTTCTGCTTACTGGCAGGGGGCGCTGTGCTTTAATTTGATTTCATCTCTAAAACATTCAGTGCTATAAATGTCCCTTTAGGCATTGTTCAGACTGTAGATATTGATGTTTTATTTCATTTTTCAAAATATTGGCTCATTTTCCTTGAGAATACTATTGGACCCATGATTATTTAAAAGTCTGTTGTTTAATTTCCAAGTGTTTGGAATTCTCCCTTTTACCTTTTTGTTATTGTTTTCTAGTTTAATTCCACAATATTTGCAAAACACGCTTATAGTTAAAAAGCCCACCTTTGACCAAAAAAAAATTTTTGTGACAATTGCATTTAGTTGCAACATTACAACTGAAATCTTTTGATTGATAATAAAAATTCATTAAATAACAACATAGTCCAATTTCTTTTCTTTTGGTAGTAGGTTTGACTGACAACTTAGGTAATTTGCAGAACCTTACAAAGCTCATACTAGACAACATTAAGATGAATGAGGAAGATGCGATAAAACTAGGTAATATTTTTGTTTTTTCTAGTATTAAAAATATTCAATAAATTTAATATTAAGGGCCTCCCTGGTGGCACAGGGGGTAAGCACTGCACTATGAAGCATCCACAGTCACTGCAGCATGAGTTCAATCCCTAACCAGGGAGGGGACCCATATGGCACAGCAGACCTCTCCTGCCTAGCCCGCTGCTCCCCTCAGCAGTGTATTTTATTAAATCCACCTGTTCTGCTCCCTACTCTGTCTCTGGTGAATCCTTTCACCCCTTACACTTCTGGTCTGTACCCCAATTCTTCTATACATCAATAGACTTGCCCAAGGTCTCTCCAACGATAGAAAGGGCTCAAAAATACCTTGCCAAGATAACCTGGTTGACTTATTAAGGAATCAAAGTCTGAATTGGATAGATCAGTATAACTAATAAGTGAGAAATGTACCATTTTAGAGGCCTCCCTGGTGGTGCAAGGGTTTAAGTCGTAGCACTATGAAGTTATCTGCAGCCACTGCAGCACAAGTTTGGTTCCCGGCCAGGGAAGTGACCCACATGGCGCTGCAGACCTCTCCTGCCTCGCCTACTGCTCCCCTAAGCAGTGTGTTTCAGTCACTTCACCTGTTCTGTTCCCCACTCTGTCTCTGGTGAATCCTTTCACCGCTTACACTTCTGATCTGTACCTCAGTTCTTCTGTACATCAATAGAAATCTTTAAAAAAAATACCATTTTATTAAAGAGTTACTGTGCAACGATTAGAAACTATACTGGACATTTCTACATACTTTGTCTCAGTGGATCCTCACCATAGTCCTAGTACATGATGTAATTATTCCTAAAGCCACAGTTAAGATGTTGAGTAACGTGCCCACGTTTACAGTTATTAAATTATTAAGGATCCAGGAACCAAACTGTGCAAAATTCATGTTTACAACTTCCAAGCTGTGTGTATTCTGATGACAAAAATTAATGTTTACTTGTTATGTAATATACATCATGTAAAATACATGACATACAGGAGGCCTCCCTGGTGGCACTGACATTAAAGACACAGTGCTATCAAACTATTGCCAGCAACTACAACATGAGTTCAATCCCCGACCAGGGAGGTGACCCACATGGCGCAGAAGACCTCTCCTGTCTCACCCACTGCTCCCCTGAGCAGTATATTTCAGTAGATCTGCCTGTTCTGGTCTAACTCTATCTCTGGTGAATCCTCTCACAACCTGTACTTCTGGCCATACCCCAGGTTTTGTATGCATAAATAAAAAAGACATCACATATACCATTTGCAACCTTTCCAAAGCTCTACAAAGTTGTCATTATTAAAACAGTACATTTATCTCCTATTAGAGTACAATTAAGATAAGGAAATACTGTAATGACAAAAAGTTTGTCTAATTAATCTTAAACTCTGTATCAGCTATAGACCTAAGTAAGAGAGACATGTTAGAATGTTTCCAATGTACTATTGACATGAAATATATGAAATAAATCTGTCTCCTGATAAATGGAGAAATGTTGTATGGTTAATGTTGCATTAGATGTAGTTTTCATTGTAAAACATCAGGCAGAACCCATATCATGCAGTCCAAAGGAACTTAAGTCCCACACTACCCTTTTGAATTCAGCCTCTACCTCTTTGAAGATTTTTTGAGGGGATTAAAGAGAAAGAGCTGCCAGAAGACTTAATTCTAAGCAAATAAGTAATAGAAAGTACACACTTACACCCATTAAAATACTACACATCTGCTTTATCAATATAGTTTTACTCATGCTACTAAGAAAATGTTTAAGAAATGCATAAGTAACCTTTCATTTTTTTTTTAAAGATTTATTTATTTATGCATACAAGCACTGGGGTACAGACCAGAGGTGTGTGTGGGGTGAGAGGATTCACCACAGACAGAGCGGGGAGCAGAACAGGCAGATCAATGGAAGTACACTGCTGAGGGGAGCAGCGGGCACAGCAGGAGAGGTCT
>JAGFMF010012281.1:21504796-21520105 GCA_019455555.1 Galemys pyrenaicus
CCTCCCTGGCCGGCAGCAGGGATCGAACTCGTGCTGCGGTGGCTGCTGTTTGCTTCATAGTGTGTTGCTTAACCCACTGCGCCACCAGGGAGGCCCCCATGTCTGTTTTTTTTCGCATATCCACAGCACCTAGCACAATCCATGCTATAGGAACTCAAAATGTTTGATGAATAAATGAATGTTGGGGCCTCCCTGGTGGCACAAGGGGTTATTTAAGTCCAGCACTATGAAACTATCCTCAGCCTCTGTGTACAATTTCAATCCCCAGCCAGGAAGGTTTCCACATTGCACAGCAGACCTCTTCTGTCTCGCCTTGTGCTCCCCTAAGCAGTGTATTTCAGTAGATCTGCCTGTTCTGCTCCCCACTCTGTCTCTGGTGAATCCTCGCAACCCCACCCCACACCTCTGGCCTGCACCCCAGCTCTTGTATGTGTAAATAAATAAATAAATCTTAAAAAAAGAAATTAATGTCAGAGTTCTGTAACTACTAGTGATACTAGAGTTTTCTTTAGGATACAGGACACCTTCAAAGATTTGAATGTATTTACCCAGAGTATTTGAGATTTTCTCTGGAATTTGGATAGAGACACCTGCATTCTCCATACCCATAGCTCTAAATGTCACAGATTCTTTTCTCTTAGAATTAGTCTGTTATGTATGAAGACAAAAACACTAACAAAATGCATGCTCTTGGATTATGGACTGTTGTTGTTCATGGTTCCTATACTTCACATTCTAAGGCTTACCCAAGTCGTTCTCCTATTGAGCCCATTCTTAAAGTTTAGCGGATATCTTGTATAAATTGTTTACCCCTTTATGTAGTGAAATCTGTTCTGCTAGTCAAGGAGAAAAGAAGTTGCTCTTTAAGGAAGGAGCCTTATATACAGACATTTATAACTAGCAATAACATTTGACTGAGTGCTTGCTATGCTAGAAAGTACATGGAAAAAAGGACATGCAGATGAGGTATGAGAGCAGGGAGAAAATCATTTACAAAGAATAAAGAAGGGTTCCTGTATGATGGAATGAGGAAATAACGCACAAGTTAGGCTGGGCACAGGTTAAAGTGGTATAATTTGAGGCCCAACTCTACCAAGGTTTACAGATGTAACAACTTTTATTTCCATCTTACACAGCAGTCCTAGAATGAGCAGTCCAGTAAAAGGGGGGCTTTGCTCTGTATAGTCTTTCAAACCCAGATATCTACCTTTTTACTCCTCCACTGATTGAGGTGTTTTTATTTACTTATGCATACAAGAGTTGGGGTGCAGGGCCTCCCTGGTGGCACAAGGGCTTAAGACACAGTATAATGAAAGCTATGCACAGTCACTGCAGTGTGAGTTCCATCCCCAGCTAGGGAGCTGACCCACGTAGCATAGCAGACCTCTTGTGTCTCGCTCAGTGTTCCCCTCAACAGTATATTTCAGTCTATGTACCTGTTCTGCTCCCCATGTTGTCTCTGGTTATCCTCTCACCCCCCTGCCCCGCACCTCTGACCCACACCCAAGCTTTTGTATGCATAAATAAATATTTTTTTAAAAAAAGAGTTGGGATACAGGCCAGAGGTTTGGGGGTAGGGAGGTGAAAAGATTCATCAGAGACAGTGGGGACAGAACAGGCGGACTGACTGAAATACACCGCTGAGGGGAACAGTGGGCAAGACAGGAGAGGTCTGCTGTGCTATGTGGATCAGCAACCTGGACAGCCTGGGATCAAATTGTTGCAGTGGCTGTGAATTGCTTCACAGTGCTGCAGCATAACCCTTTGCTGGACCAGGGAGGCCCTGGTGTGTTATCTTTGACTTCATGGTCATGACTAGGATATTCACCTTCCCTTTCTAGGGATACTTTAGAGTGCCCTATTCTGTAAGGAAATGAAGAAAGTCCTGAAGAGTCTAGGGAAGGCTGAACCCCCACCCAAAACATTGATAATGGAGGCTGACATACTCATTTACAGTTAAGTACATTGCATACCCAAACAAACAATAGTATAGCATCTGCAAACACAATAGTTTACTTCTGCAAAAGAAGAAATGACCAAGTATTGCAAAAGCTTGACTCCAGTTTTGAAAACACATTTTGGATATTTAATAGCATCACTCACACCTCAATTTTTAAACCATCTTCCTCCCATGGAAATCAGGAAAAGGAAAAAAATTAATCTATATTGGCTTGCCTTACTACTTATCAGACTCCCTTATACTTCAGAAAAAACAAAATTGGTAATTATAATAGAGCAGATTCACAATCACTTTCTTATCTATAAAGAATTTTAATTAGTGAATCAAAGCACTGGTCCATACATTGCCATTTCTCTTAAAAACCTGCTTTGTTTCCAACTAATTCTTTTTCTTTTTTTTGCACAGGTACATTTTTTGAAAAGAACCTCCTAAGAAACTTTCAGAGTTGGATTTGGTAGGAAATTGTGTGAGCAGTGATGAATGGCTTACCTTTATGGGTGCATTTGAGAACTTAAGCAATTAATATTTTTTTATTTCAGCACTAAAAGATTTTTACCTGATCCACCACTGGTTAGAAAACTTAGCCATGTGCTGTCCAACAGGCACATGAGAAAATGCTCAACATCTCTCATAATCAGGGAAATGCAAATTAAGACCACAATGAGGTATCGCCTTACACCAGTAAGAATGGCAAACATCAAAAAAACCAACAACAAATGCTGGCGAGGATATGGAGAAAAAGGAACCCTAGTACACTGTTGGTGGGAATGCAAGCTAATCCAACCATTATGGAAGGCTGTATGGAGGTTCCTCAGTCTACTAGAATGGAACTAACATATGATCTGGCAATCCCGCTCCTAGGAATCTACCCAAAAGACACAAAAACACCAATCCAAAAGAGCACCTGTACGCCTATGTTTATTGCAGCACTATTTGTAACTGCTAAGACCTGGAAACAACCCAAATGCCCAAAAGTAGATGACTGGATCAAGAAGATGTGGTACATACACACAATGGAATACTATTCAGCAATCAAAAATGACAAACTAGGGCCATTTATAGAAACATGGATGGAGCTAGAGGGAATTATACTCAGTGAAACAAGTCAGAAGGCAAAAGAAAAATATTGGATGATTTCATTACTAGGAGGAATGTGAAAGAGCAATAGCTACAACAACAAAAACAAACAAGAAGAAGAATGAGCTCAAGGAAAAGGGCAATTAAAACCAAAAGCAATCAAAGGAAAAAAAAACTCAACAAGACCAAAAGGTCAAAGATAAATCAAAAGGACCATGGTGGGGGTGGGGGGGCGTGGGGAGGAAGGGAGGGCAAAGAATGGGATGAGGGCAGAAAGGGCACAAGAGACAGGTGATTGTGCACAGGTAGAATGGTGGTGGGAACTCCCTGGGGAATACAAATGATGTCAAATATACTTAAATAAATAAAAAAATATATATATATAAAAGAAAACTTAGCCATGTTATCAAAGTTAACTTTTTTGCAAGAAGTTAGGCTTGTTGGGTGGCAATTTGATGGTGATGATCTCAGTATATTAAAAGGTAATTTTAAACTAGTAACTGCTTAAATAAAGGGTACCCTAAACTCATGAATGCTCTGGAGACTCTACTATTTTCAGCCTGGTGATTTAAAAATCTTTGCTCATATACTTAATGAAGTATATGGCAATCCCTTATACATTTAAAGATTATCCTCCTCAGGCAGTTCTCCTGCCAACCTGTGATTACATAGGTGTTTCTTTTCACAAATCTTTTCCCTTTGCAAAACAGCAGTTGCAGCTCTCCTGCCCATCTATGTCTACGCAGGCACCTCTCTTTTACTTTCCTCTTTTCCTAATAAACGTGCCCTTTTAAATTAAAAAAAAATTTTTAAATTTTCGTTTGTCACAGTGTCTGCCTGTCTCTTCTAAGCTTTCTCTTCCTTTACTGATACCAGGAATGATATACAGCACTACCACATCCTTAGTTGGTATCTTCCATGGAAATCTTTCTTAGTTTCATCACCAAGGTAAAAAGGGAAGACGATAATAAAGAGACTGCCAGGAAAATGAGACCAAAGGGGAAAGTGGGAGAAGTTTAATTTGATGACACGTGCAATTGCTTTATGTCTTATCTCTCCTACTAGTATTTTCATCTCAAGAGAACTCTTTATTTTCTGTTCATCTTGGTCTCAAGAATAACATATCACAAAAAACAATACAGAATATAGGTATTTAATTTATACAGTGGCTGCCATGTACTAGACTCTTGACAAGTATTTGCTCAGTATAAGGTAAATTATCATTTTAAAAGTACTGAATAACAAACCAACATTATATAAAACCAGAAAGAAAAATCCATGTATGTTCTTTTAAAACAGCTTAATTTGGGCCTCCCAGGTGGCACAAGGGGTTGAGTAGCAGCACTATAAAGCTATCCACAGCCACTGCAACACAAATTCAATCCCCACTAAGGTTTACCAACCTTAACCCACATGGTACAGCGAACTTCTCCTTTCTCATCCGCTGCTCCCCTCAGCAGTGTATTTCAGTCAATCTTCCTGTTCTGTTCCCATTCTGTCTCTGGTGAATCCTCTCACTCCCTGGACCTCTAGCCTGTACCCCAATTCTTGTATGTATAAATAAATAAATCTTTAAAAAAAAATAAAGTACTAGGTTCTAAATTCTTCTCCAGTGGCCTCCCTATTGGCACAGCAGGTTGAGCGCCACACTGTGAAGCATCCACAGCAGAGCACCACAAATTGGATCCCCAGTCAGGGAGGGGACCCACATGGTGCAGCAGACCTCTCCTGCCTTGACCACTGCCACCCTGAAACAGTGTATTTCAGTCAGTCTGCCTGTTCTGCTCCCTACTCTATCTCTGGTGAATCCTCTCACCTCTTACACCTCTGGCCTGTACCCCAGCTCATGTATGCATAAATAAATCTTAAAAATAAATGAATGAATGAACAAATGAATAAATTCTTTTCCAACACTTCCAAAAAGCAACACTTTTCCACAAAGAAAGAAGTCTAAAAAACATTTGTTTAACCTAAGTAGATTTAACTTGAGGCAAGTCTAAAATTAAAAAAAAAAACCCAAAACCCTAAATTGTGTTAGTTTATAAGTCAACTATTTTCTTGGTACCTCAAACTAATGGCTTAATTACTGAGATAGGTAACAACAGCCATCATACTGAGGTAGTTACTGGAAAAAACCTCAGGGCATATGAGGTTTCCTAGTGGTACAAAGTTGCAGTTTATGAAGCTATCACAGCCACTGCAACATGAGTTTGATCCTTGGCCAGGGAACTGACACACATGGTGAGGTAGACCTCTCCTGTCTCACCCATTGCTCCCCTCAGCAGTATATTTCAGTACATTTGCCTGTTCTGCTCCTCACTCTGTCTCTGGTGAATCTTCTCACCCCCCGTATCTCTGACCTACACCCCAGTTCTTGTATGCATAAATTTAAAAAAAAACTTTAAAATAATGTTAGAGGTGCTATTTTACAGATTCATTCCCCACCCTAAATTTATATATGAGAAAGGTTAAAAAATTGGTTACAAAACTACCTGCATAGTGGTGGCATGCAGATTAGAATCCAAATTTCTTGCCCTCCTGTCCAGTGTTTTTTTTCATCAGATTTCTCAAAACAGAGTTAATCTCATTCCATGGAAATTGATCTTAATCACACACCCTGGGTTGAATATTTAATAACAACTTTCTTCTTTGTTTAGCCTTTACTCGTGGCAAGAGTTAAAATGTTAATTGATGCTGATAGATTGTCTTTATACCCAGCTGGCCAAGCTTGGCAAATTAGACTTCCCTACATAATGCATAGAACAATGCCACCTGCGGCACTGGCACTACTGAATTTCAGCAAGCAGCACCAAATCCTTCAGAACCTACAGGCAACCCAGCATGTCCTTTTTCAACAGTGTAGGTAGATAGCAAACAAAGTACCTTTGGTGAGACAACTATACAGGTGTTGCCTCTAACTGGGTGTTGAGGAAGTTAGTCATTTAATCACACAGAGAACTGTGTTCAGTACCTAGACACTTAAATAAATGTGTATATGTGTATATATGTATGTATGGTTTGTGTATATGTATATACACACATATATATGTATGTATGTATGGTAGATTATATCATATATATGGTAGATTATATCAATGGTAGATTATATCATCAGGCATATAATGGTATATAAGATTCTATCATTTGACAAGTGTCACAGGGATGGAGAAGATACGGATAGAGTGGCAGCACATACCTCTTAATTATCACTCAGCACATGGCAGTTCTTCAGATTCCATGCATGACCCACTTCACATTTAGATGAGGTCAATGGAGGAGAAAACATCCTGTAACAGTAGACCAGTAGTTGGTATAATAATGGTTGCAGAACATAAGACAAAGGATAAAGAACAGGTTGCCTTAGAGTTTCATTTTGCCCTGTTGTCAAGGTAGTGTAGGCTGTTATTTCTTCAGCAGGTCAAATAGCTCAAAAAGGTTGCAGATATAAAGGACCAATCTTTACCACACAAAAGTTATTTGGGAAATGGTCACCTATCACAGGATGATACAATTCTGCTTGACAGAGACAGTTTCTTGGATGTTATTCAATGTTGAAGTAGCAGAATTTTAAATAAAAGAGAATGAGTTGATTGAAGAAGCTGCTGCAATACTGATCATGTTGGAAAGACCTTAACACTTGCATTTGAAAAATAATCAAAATATAATCTGCATGATTCTCGCACTTCATCACAACTCATTATTGGGATAGCAACAGTTAACATTCCACTCTTTTTGACAAAGCAAAGAACATTAGAAACAGCCTGTTGCAAATCTAGTAATACTGTATTCTGTAACCCAAGGTCCATTACACTTTTGTAAAATTATATAATATAAACTAAATTTGTTTATGCAACTTTAAAAAGATTCATTGCATATCACCAAAGCATTTGGTATTCATTTAACCAAAACAAAACACTTTAGAGAACCATGGACTATTAACAAATATATTGCAAAATTTTAATGAGAAACATGATAAAAAAAAACCCTGATAATTTAAATAATTATTATGCTCGATAGAATATGTTCTAAAATTTCTAACAAAAAGCTTGCTTTTTCTTTGCAAGTCATAATTCAGGAGAATCTCAAAGAAAAATGTAGCAATTAAGTTGGAAAAGCTATAAAAAGAACATTTACTTTTACAATGAACATTTTTTCCCTTGCCTAAAATGTATATCATTATTCAAGGAGCATATTTATAAATTTCACTTAAGAAAGGATTATATTTTTAATAATATGACAGGTTGACTCCATCATATGGCTCACTCATAAAGGTAATGTCATGACACATTGTAGTCAAATATAAAATCAAAGATTGCAAAGTTCAAATTTAGACAAATATACTTTCTAAAGGAAGCCAGTTTAACGCCTATAACATTTAGAAGGATCTCACAGTCCTAAAAACATTTTACAAAAAGTTTCATGAAATGTGAACAAGCCTACTGTTCTCTAACATTTAAATGATTGAACAGTCAATGCAAAGGTGAATCACTTAATAAACTGGAAATTAAGGAGTCAATATTCCTCATAAAAATAAGTTAAATTACAATACATCATGGTCTTGGTTGTCCAATTCTATTGCTAGTTCCGTATCTACTTGGTATATTTGGAAAGCCAGTCCTGAATCCATGATTTGCTCCAATTCCTGGAATTCCAAGTCCTTGATTAAGCATGTTGCTATAAGGTGTGTGTCCATGATTAAGGCCCAAACCATAAGGTCTTGTTTGTGAGTTCAGAAGAATAACTGGGTTCACATTTTTTCCAGGGGTGTTAAATGCAAATTCTGGAGGTGGACTACTAGGTTTGGATGGAGTCGATGTGACAGGATTCAAATCATCAGCGTTCTTTAAAGTAGGCATTGGGATTATGTGATGATCTGAAAAGTTTAGCACATTGGTTGCAACTGGCCCAGACAGTAAGGCAGGCCTAACCCAATCATCCTTGAAAATCTGAACAGTCAGAATAGACACTAAAGTGTACAGTCTATTGGTCACATGAGCAAGAACCATTTGTTCATTTGCATCTCGTCGAATTCTTACATGCACTGATCCAGCCTAAAAGGGGCAAAATCATAAGAGAATGCTTAGAATCATATTACTGAAAATAACTTTAGAAATGAATACTTAATTTATGATTTCATTGTAACAGAACTTGGTATTTTCTTTTTTTAAAAGATTTATTTATTTATGCATACAAGAGGTGGGGTGTAGGCCAGAGGAGTTGGAGAGGGGGCTTGGGGTGTATGAGAGGATTCACCAGAGACAGAGTGAGGAACAGACAGGCAGACTGACTGAAATACACTGCTGTGGGGAGCAGAGGGTGAGATAGAAGAGGTCTGCTACGCCATGTGGGTCAGTCCCCTGGCTGGGGATCAAACTAGTGCTGCAGTGACTGCTGAGAGATTCATATTACTGTGACCTCTTGTATCACCAGGGAGGCCCTGAAATAACACTTTTGGAAGAGCATCTACCTACCTAAAATAATTGATCAAAATGAAAAACACCTAAGAATATTCTGATAAAATTACTGAACTAAGAAGAAAAAAATTGAGGGCATCCAGGCGCACATAAAAAGAAAATATCAGGCTATGAGTCATCAGTTTTATTAGAACAGTGCTTTATGCCAGAGGTAAAGAGTAATTTATTTAAGAAACACAAGGAAATAAAACATGTGCTCAAGATTTTGTAAACAGCCAATATGACTTTCTATGTCCCAAACTGTTTTTAACTTTCAAGAATTTAGGAAATAATGTTTCTAAGGGTTCTTCCTAAGGATTTTACTAGAAAAGGAGTTTTACATCCAGAACCAACAGAGAGAGGAAGAGTAGGGGAAGGCAGGAATGAAGTATTACACATTAAAAGAGTATAAGCCAGGGGGCCTCCCTGGTGGCACAATGGGTTAAGCAACACACTGTGAAGCAAAATGCAGGTACTGCAGCACGAGTTCAATCCCTGCCTCTGGCCAGGGAGGTGGTTCAAATGGTGCAGCAGACCTTTCAGTTGCCCGCTGCTCCCCTCAGCAGTGTGTTTCAGTTGATCTGCCTGTTCTGTTCCCTACTCTGTCTCTAGTGACTCCTCTCACCCTCCTACCCTCCCCTGGCACCACTGGCCTGTACCCCAGTTCTTGTATGCATTAATAAGTAAATATTTTTTTAAAAAAAGAGTATAAGCCTCAAACTAAAGATTGCTATCACTGAGCTTTTGGACCTGCCCTAATTTGCCTACCTCTGGAATTTCTGTTATGTTAGAAAAATCAAATCCTATATTTTAAAAATATTATAGATGATTAATACTTAGTGACATGAAAAACAATATTAGGTGAGAAGAACAAATGATAAAACAGCATAATCTCATTTTCTAAGAAAAGTAAATAAGTATAAATACCAAAATATCAACAGCAATTTCTGTACATGAGAAGATCATAATGATCAACCTTTTTTCTGAGTATTTTTCTGTATTTTCTTTATCATTCCTGACTAGGAATGAAACTATGCAACAGTAAAGTTTCTGTGGTAATGTGGTCAAAATTGGAATAGAAAACATGGGTTTGGTTCTGAAGCAAATTGTGTTATTATAGTTCTTTACATATTCAGCAAAATCTCCAAAGTTAGAACTACAATTAAATATAATTGTACTTTTTGCTTTTGCAACATTTTCATATTTTAGGATTGTATGACTATGCCTTTGTCTTATCAGGACAATGCAATATTAACACTATTAACAGTGGTTTGAAAGAAAAAAAAAAGGAAAATATTCTTCATTTAATCTCAATTAAGTTACTGACTCCATCAACATTTTAGATTCTATTAAATAGAAATGGAACTAAAAGCTCTATAAAAATTTCAATGAAATATTTTGTTCAGTGAAAAACATTATAAACTATGTAATAAATTATAACTAATATGTAGGAAACATACCAATGTGCCAAAACCTAAGGTCCAAAAGTGCTCATTTCGGACTTCCAAAACTCCATCCAAGGTAGAAACCTAAACCAAAACAAAAAATAGGGTTGTTTGTATTTGACACATCCAACAAAGTTAAGTCATCTTATGGACTTCCTCTAAGTCCAGAAATGACATGGCCAAACCCTGCATAGGGATATTCTTTAACCAAGAGAAGTCCCAGACGTAAGATACCAGTTCTGCTTGTTTGGTACTGAGAAAAGGTTTATCTTCAGTTTCTTTTCTACCCCAATATTTCTAGAACCATTATACTCCCACTCTCACCTATTCAACAGTACATGATTCTTTTCACTTATTAACTAGACTTATATTTATATTCAACATTTGTGGTATGAGATTTTTCTTTTAGGGGGATTTCTCAATAATTTATCTAGATTTACTTTCAACAAATTTCTGCATGACATGGAAAGCTATTTGGAAGTGAGTCAAAAGGAAATTTCGAGACCAGATATACAGCATGTGGCCCTTTGGTGCAGGCTCTACTAGCCGAGATAAGTATGTGAGTATTGGTAAAACTGACCTTTGTGAAACCAACAATAGGGAGTTAAAAACCCTCAATATTCAAATAATTCAATTAGTTAATTCATTCAGTAGTTAACAGGTGGAAATTTATAACATTACAAAATATAAACCCACATATAAAGATGTAAGGTTGTAAAACAATCAACATATAAAGTGCCCTTTGACTTAAACCAAAATCCTGTGTTTTAAGACAGAAGCATAAAATCACAGCAATTAACTGAATAGTCTTGAAACCATTACCTTCGATAATTCAAGTATATTTGGCTTCCAGACTGAATGACTTTTCTTTTTCTACTTTTATTACTATGTATGTCTCCTATTGTGCTATTATAAAGAAAATCAACACCCTTAAGAAAAATTCTAGGGAGGGTTGAATAAAGTATTATTTGTATCTACTCTTAGTATTTTGTAATTATAAACTGATTTTTTTTACTATTCCATCTTACCTCTCTAATAAGTTTATCCAGCTGACCAATAACATGGGGTGGTGTTGTCTGAGGAAAAATAAAATAAAACATGAATCTAGAGATAAAAATTTTTTGGCACCAATGGTCCTGAAACTAAAAAGTTCAGCTTTATATCAGTCTTTACTGTGTTTGACATATGTCCTACAATGATTTAGGGACAACATTTCTATTAGTACCAGTGGGAAGATGTCAAGAATCACTCTATAATTATTTTTACCTCATGAAAAAGCTCTTATCTCTAGAAACAAACCTTAACCATCCATTCAAAAAAGATGCTGTAGAAAGGTAACAGTTTGGGGCCTCCCTAGTGGTGCATAGGGTTAAACAACACACTGGGAAGCATCCGCAGCCACTGAAGCACTGAGTTCAATCCCCAGCCAGGGAGGTGACCCACATGGTGCACGGATTTCTCCTGCTTCTCCTACTGCTCCCCTCAGCAGTGTGTTACTGTCGATCTGTCTTTCTGTTTCCCACTGTCTCTCACGAATCCTCTCACCCCCCACACCTCTGGCCTGGGCCCCAGTTCTTATATGCATAAGTAGGTAAAATCTTTAAAAAAGAAAAAAGAAAGGTAACACTTTGTTCAGGGCATAGCACTATACAGCTAGTATCTTATCATTACTGCTTGTGAGGATGGAGCTACTACCTGTAAGTTTTTAAAAAGTCATAAAGGTAAGACAGAAGGGAAAAATGGTGCCTCCATATTCAGGTAAACTACCTTTTTATTTAGGTCCTTGTCCATTGTTTCAGGAAGTAATTTAATTTTACATTTGAAATTTAAAAGCCTCACTGATTCAATGACAAGAAATTTTAACAAATCATAAAACATTATATAAAAATCAATTACCTAAAAAACATTTTTAAATAACATTGTTTTCACCTGAAACATTAGTAGAGACAAAAAATGTTTTTCAATTTATGAGTGTTTTATAAGTACAGAAATTTTTGCCTATTTTATGGGTCAATATAATTTCATCTAGTTCTTACTCCACAAATTTCAGAGGTTGCCAGACTTTTTAGCAGCTTTCTCCAGAGGCTAAAAACTTCACAGAATTGTAGAAAAACACATACAATTTTATAAGCTGTAGAAGATTATGGTTAATAATAAGCAAATACACTGAAAGAATATCCTTACCTGGAGTAATACCTTCCCACTGTACACGCTCATGGGATACATAGTGCCAAACGTCATCAGAGCAATGGCTATGGCAGAGGCAGTGTCTACAGCAAAATAATTACTAAAAGGAAAAAACAATTCTATATATTAAATGGATGTCTCACTGGACATCTTATAATTCAATTACCAAACATTAATTATCAAAATCAATAGGACTATTTTATCAAAATTGGTCACTGTTGGCAAATGGAATGTCTCAAAGGAAAATAAAAAGCTTCCAAATCATTTCTTGCCAAAGTTCAATGAGAAACAACTAATAACTATGCTAATGTGAAGAAATATGATAAAAAAATGTGAGCACTTCCCAGTATTTTCAATTAAAAAGATTTTATATATATTCATCATAACAAATAAAAACCTTTAATTAGCAATTTCTGACAGACTAATGGACTTCACTGATTCTATCAATTTTTTGATAAAAATAACTTTCCAATAATTACTATGAAATTTTTTCAAAATTTCCCAAGACTGTCAGCAACGTAGTGACTGAAGTAGAATACTTTAACACTGGTTCCTACTGTTCTGTGAACAAGAGAGACCAAAATGCCAATGGTTACAAATTGAGAATTAGTTCTTTTCTATTTTTCCCGCATGAATTAAGATATAATCCCTCTCCTTCGCAACAGGAAGTACACATGTAACAGAACATTACAGAACACTTAGGAAACCAAGGAAAAGTTTTACAGGGTATAACGATGCACAGACTACAGGACAAAAACTATACTTGAAAACAATTAAAAATACTTACTTAATTTCAATTAACATATATGTAATACAAAGAGCAAAGGCTCCAGCAAGATCAATCAAAACAAATGGATTCATCCGGGGAAGGAATATGCTGCTAAGTCCTGGAATAATTCCACACAAACTATAAAAGAAAGTATTTATTATTAGAATGCTATCAGAATGTAATATTGATGAAAATCTTGTAGATGATAACTTTTATTTTAGTATCATGTATTTTTTTCTTTTAAAGAAGATTTGGGGAAAAAGCTCTCATTCATAAAGGTCTCTTGTATCATCAATTAAAAAGTAAAGGAACTTGCGGAGGGATGAGGGGAAGGGTTGAGGGAAGATGGGAGCACAGGGGACTGAGGTGATGGTGCACTGGTGATATGGTGATGGGGAATACATGGGGATTACAATTGATGTCAAACATATATAAATTAAAGGGAAAAAAATAGAAAAATAAAAGAATATGTGTATAACTGCTTATCTTTAATTTTTAAATAAAAAAAGTAAAGGAACATAAGAATCTGGTCTGGGAGAGTCATATAGTGACTTCAACAATAAGCAATGTTAAGTTCCTATGATAAATACAGTACTCATACATTCCTTTTAAATTATGTATATAGGGCCTCCCTGGTGGCGCAGTGGGTTAAGCAAAACAGTATGAAGTAAACCGCAGCCACTGCAGCACAAGTTCGGTCCCTGCCTCCAGCCAGGGAGAGGTCCCACATGGAACAGCAGACCTCGTCTGCCTCGCTGGCCCACTACTCTCCTCAGCAGTGTGTTTCAGTTGATCTGCCTGTCCTGCTCCCCACTCTCTCTGGTGAATCCTCCCACTGCCTGGACTCTGGACTGTACCCCAGCTTTTGTATGCATAAATAAATAAATCTTAAAAAAAAATTATGTATATAATGGAATTCTGTAACATCTTACCTGCGGCTAAGATCTGCCACATGCTCTTGAAGCCAACTTGTAGTAGCAGCTTTAAGAAGAAAATACTTAAATTATCTATATAGAAGAATAAAACATTACCAGATATACTTGATTTATTTAACTTAAAAAATTGATAATGACTGTGTAACATTACAAAAGGAAAAGCTAATTCACAAATCTAGAACTTTTTCCTCTTTCATGCCTGAGGTACTAAATCAAAAGCATTTTCAACTTCAATATATAGCTGACTTAAAAAAATTAGTGAAATTACCTGATTTTTTTTTTTTTTTTTAACTTAAGTAGATTTTTGGAATAGCAGTTGGTTGGAGACCCCCAGGGCTGGTGAGGCAACTCCTAGCAGAGGTGGCAAGAAGGACTTGCTGGGGACAGGCAGGCTTGGCATTGCACCTCATTATCAAGGATCTTAGAGAAATTCATTCAAGATTTTTAGATCACTGACAAATTATTCAAAGTGAAACCTGTTATCTTGTGAAAGAACCTGAAGAAAAGCGTGGACTTCAAGAAATGCACATACTTGAAAATCTGAAGAATATGATCCAGGAGACCACTAACCAGGCCCTTCCCAGATGCTGGGAGGCCGTGGAGCTCGGCCCGAGCCCCACTGTGCAGACACTGCAAGCTGCAACTGATTCAGACTGTGGACTGCAACAGAGTGAGCAGGTACAGAAAAAGGTACCAGAAAGTTGGGATCAAACAATGGCAGTTTGGATATACTCATCAAATGAAATGATTATCTGTTGAAAGAGGTGTCACTTCTTGGAAGTTACAAGAAAGAAATGAAAGCTCTTTGGAGACCTAAATATTCCAGCTTAGGGAAGGTTTGGTTTGGCTTGCTTTTCAGAGATGGGTACTAATTGACTACATAGGGTTGCACACAGTAAGGCATTCTAAATGGGCTATTTGTAAAATAAAATACTATTGCTGGGCCATGGGAGCCTTCTGTCGAAAGGGAAAATGATTTTTAACCAATTTTTTATTCCTGTCCTGAAAATGTATCCTAAAGAATCAGAAATGCAAGAAAATTAATATACAGAAGCTGATTATAATACTACAGCTCCAAGGAAAGGTTGGAAATATATTTAAGAATAAAGTTTAAGGGGCTCCCTGGTGGGGCAAAGGGTTAAGCACTGCACTATGGCACATCTGCAGTCACTGCAGTACAAGTTCGATACCTAGGCAAGGAGGGGACCCACATGGCTCAGCAGACCTCTCCTGCCTCGCCTGCTGCTCCCATCAGCAGTGTATTTCAGTTAATCTGCCTGTTCTGTGCCCCACTCTGTTTTTGGTGAATCCTCTCACCACACCCCCTCCCCCCGACACAGCTCTGGTTAGTATCCCAGCCCTTGTATGCATAAATAAATAAATCTTTTTTTTTTTTAAGATTTATTTATTTATGCATACAAGCACTGGGATACAGGCCAGAGGTGTAGGGGGGTGAGAGGATTCACCACAGAGAGCAGGGAGC
>JAGFMF010012281.1:21536826-21550738 GCA_019455555.1 Galemys pyrenaicus
AGACCAAAAAGCAAGCACAGTTTTTTCACATGTCCCTCTGCTCCACGTGCCCCATCCAGGTCTCCTTGCTGTTCTCCATCTTCCCTTCTTCTCTTCTCTTCTCTGCAGAAATTTTTTTATCCTTAGCTCCACTCACTTAGGGCGGAACCAGGATTTTGGGAATTTCCCCTTTTCCTGGGACCACCCTGTTACAATAGGATCTTGAGACACAGCAGAAAGGCTTGTCAAAGTGATTAAAGGCATTTAAGAGTTATACTGAAAAGGGGCAGGGTGTGTTATGGATGGAGGATTCAGGTAGATAGAACAACATGTATAAATTAAGCCCAAAAAATCTAATTTTTAAAGCAGAATTTGCTGTTTACTGTGTCTGGAATATGTATGTGATTATGTGTAAGAAGAGATGGCCTGGTACACCATAATAAACAATACCTTGAGTTATGGAAGACTATAGAAGGATTTTAAACAAAGGAACGGCAAGGTGATGTTTTAGAAATTTAACTCTGGTTACTGTTTGATGACTGTTTGGAAGAATACAGCTGAAGAGTATTTGGCCAGCCTCCCAAAATTAAACTTTTATTCACTTTCTGTCGGTATGTAAAACTTTAAAAAAAAATCCATTTAAACAAAACTTATGAGAGTGACAGTGGTTCAGGTGCAGAAATGGAATCTTTCTCACAGGTAGGCAATCAATAAGAGACCGATGGATAATCAACCACATCTTCAGACAAAATTGAGAGGCATCCACTTGGTTTCTATGTGTATAAGCTGACTAATCCCTCCAACAAAATTTAAATATCCCCCAACCATAAGGGCATGGTGTGATCTACAAACGCGGGGGGGGGGGGGGGGGGGGGGGGGGTAGGTGGGATTAAGCTGCAAAACCACGCTATTCTCTCCACCCACCAGCCTCAGAAAGTTGCTGCCTTATCAGGCTCCCTCTCACTCAATAAAGCCAAGTCGCACAGTGGGGAGTCAGTCTCAATACTCATCACCTCTTCATTTCTGCCGTTTAAGATAACGGCGTTATCTTCACCGTTGTAAGACTCATTATTACAGTAATTACTGCAGTCGACTTGTTTTCAGATCTTTACTTGGGCTGTGGTAGCCGACGCCGGCAAAGACTTTTATTTCTGTATGAAGGAGACCCCGGGAAGGGGGAAGTCATAAACTCGCCAGGACCTGAACTTTGGGCCTGAAGCGGGGCCAGGATCCCCAAGCGTAAAGGAATCTGTGAGGGAGCGAAGGGGGAAATCAGAGCTTTGACGGGAATCTTTTGGGAGCGAGGTGCTTCTCCCGTGGGGCCGGACCACAAATCCGACGACCCCGTCTCCGGGCAGCTGGGGCATTCCAAGGCCACTACGGCACAAGAGAAGTCCACAGGCGTCACCTAATGTCACAAACCCTCACCCCCCCGACCCACTCACCATGATAAGGAGCGGCACAGCCCGCACCGGAAGACGCTCTACGAGCGGAGGGGCAGTCTCTGGAGCGGAAGGGGTGGGGCATCAGAAACTGATTGGCTGCGGACCGCGCGGGCGCGGAAGTGCGCACTCTAGACTCCTGGTCCCTCCCTCCGCCTCCCGACTGCCCTTCTGTTCCTAGAGGCTAGGGCGGCGGCCAGATCTTGTTTCTCAGATTTTGCTGAGGTGATTGGGGGGATTTAGAGCGTAGGAATCCTTGTCAGGGAGCAACTAGAGTTTATGCATAATATTGAAAATATTTCAGTGAGTGATGAAACGCTTTAAACTATATCGGGTGATGTAATTTTTGCAAAATCTTGTAGCTGGTGTTTCCATTCTACAAACTAGGACGCAGGAAGATCAAGAAACTTGCCCAGAGACAAACATTTTTTGCCATAGCACTTAATTTGAACTTAGACGGATTAATCAGACTGTAGTGTGTTCTGTTTCCTAAAGAGATATATAAATTCTCTGTAAAATCAGTGTTCTGGGCATCCCTGGGTGCTCAAGTGGCTTAAGTCACAGCATTTAAAGCTACCTGCAGTCACAGCATAAATTCAATACCCAGCCAGGGTGATAAGCCATGCAGCGCACCAGACCTCTCCTGTCTCTCAGGCTGCTTCCCTCAGCACTGCGTTTCAGTCAGTCTGCTTGTTCTGCTTTTTGCTCAGTCTCTGGTGAATCCTCTCACCCCTATACCTCTGGCCTGTACCCCAGTGCTTGTATGCATCTTTAAAAAATAATAATAAAATAAAATACTAAATCTGCTCATTCATCATTCTACCCCCCACTCCCCAACCTCTCTGTTTTGTTTTTTTTTTAAAGGTTTATTTATGCATACAAGCACTGAGGGTACAGGCCAGAGGTGTGGGAGGTGAGAGTAACCAGAATTAGGGTGGGGCACAAAACAGGCAGATCTACTGAAATGTAACTAGGTGGTTCCCAGGAAAGGGGGACGTTCCAGAATCCCTGTTCAGCCCTAAGTGGGTGGAGCTGAGCAGGGATAAGAAGATTCTGCAAAGAGGAGCACAGAAGGGAGGAAGAAGGAAGCAGGATGGTGAACAGCAAGGAGACCTGAAGGAGGCACATGGAGCAGAGCCACATGTGAAGAAACTGCACTTGCTTGGTTTTGGACTGGTTAGAACAGATGTGAGTGAAAGACCCATGGGGAGGTTAACAATGGCAGCTTTCATCTTGATTTTGATTTTGCTCTGTTGCTCCCAGATTTGTCTGACTCTTTCTGACCCTTTTCTATGGGTCTCCACTGAACGGTCCTTTAGACTTATGGCAGGCTTTTGGGCCTTGCTTTGGGCCAATCCTATTTGCTGTACTTTTACCCTCAAGGAGATGGGTAACTTTGGATGCTTAGCTTAGTAACTATATTCTTTGTCCTTTCTGTATTGTACCCTAATTGTATTAAAGTTCCTTTCCAGGGTCTCCCTAGTGGCGCAGTGGGTTAAGCAACATACTATGAAGCAAACTACAGCCTCTGCAGCACAAGTTCGATCCCTGCCGCTGGCCAAGGAGGGGACCCACATGGTGTAGCAGACCCTCAGCAGTGTGTTTCACTCAGTCTGCCTGTTCTGCTCCCTGCTCTGTCTCTGGTGAATCCTCTGACCGCCCTGGACTCTGGCCTATACCCCAGCTACTGTATGTATGAATAAATAAATTTAAGAAAAAAAGTTCCTTTCCATTCAAGGCCTTATATGTTTGTCTTGATGCAGCGGATGGCAGAACCCATTTAGAGAGAGCAGGTTTGGGGGTTCTGGGTTGCCCCTCTCCTTGCCCTGTAACAGAAACACACTGCTGAGGGGAACAGTGGACGAGGCGGAGGACCTGCTGCGCCATGTGGGTCACCTCCCTAGCCCGGGATCAAACTCCTGCAATGGCTGTGGATGCTTCATAGTGCGGTGTTTAACCCGATATGCCACCAGGGCGGTCCATCCCCGTTTAAGGTTCACAAAGCTGGATGAGTTAGGGAACTAGGTTCACACCTCAAGTCTGTGTTATCACTCCACCCCCACCATCCAAGCATCCACAGTCCTTTACAGACTATTGTGCAACCCTCCTCCATTGTTCCCACCTCATCCTTCCTCCTCAATTCTGCAACCATAGTTTTAGCATTTATCATCTTTTCTCCCCCGGTAAATTAGTTGGCATTTTTAAAGCTTTTTTTTTTAAAAAAAAAAAAAAGATTTTATTTATGTATAGAAGAACTGGAGTGTAGGGCAGAGGTGCAGGAGTTGAGGGTTCATCAGAGACAGAGTGAGGAGCAGAGCAGATAGACTGAAATACACGACTGAGGGGAGCAGCGAGCAAGACAGGAGAGGTCTGCCGCACCATATGGGTCTTCTCCCTGGCCGGCAGCAGGGATCTAACTCGTGCTGCAGTGGCTGTGGTTTTGCTTCATAGTGCGTTGCTTAACCCACTGAGCCACCAGGGAGGCCCAATTTTTCTTTTAATTTTTAAAAGTTTTTATTTATGCATACTGGGATACAGGCCAGAGACTCGGGGTCGTTCGTTCGTGTGTGTGTGTGTGTGTGTGTGTGTGTGTAGAGAGAGGATTCACCAGAGACTGAGCGGGAAGCAGAACAGGCAGATCCACAGAAATACACTGAGGGGAGCAGCTGCTGAGGCAGGAGAGGTCTGCTGTGCCATGTGGGTCCCATCCCTGATTGGGGAATAGAACTTTCATACTGCAGTGGCTGTGAAGTCCCACAGTGGGGGGCTCATCCCCCTGCCCCTGCACCACCAGGGATTTCAATCTGTTCTCCAGGAGCTGCCATCTCTAATCAGTTCTATTTCAATCACTGCTTACTGCTAAGTTCCTCTGACTTACCTATAGCACAGGGGCAGTTTTGGAATCCTCCAAGGATTTGTAGGGAACTTAAAGGCAGACTTTGAGGTTTATATCTCTGAAGCGCTACCCTTTCCAAGATTTTCTTATAATTTCTAGCGATTGAAGAAACCCCAAATGACTCCTTAGCCCAGGAAGATGATCACATATGTTCTGCTTTAATTCTAGTTGGAAACACAATGCACAAGCTGAAAATTGCATCTCAAGTAGAAAGTAATTCATATGGATCTCATCTAGTATATGGGTTTGTGAAACTTCTGCCTGGTTTTGATTGTTTTTCTAGGGTCTTCTAATCATTGCTTTTTATATTTTTAGTGTTTATAACTTATTGGTAAGAATTAGTCAAATACAAGCTACCCCTCATTACCAAAATGAAACCACTGAAATCTCAAAGTTTTAAATAAAAGAAGCTAGAGGCAAAATAAGTTTATCATTTATTTTCAATCCATTAAGATAAAACCCACTTTATGCAGCTGAATCTTTTATTTCTTCTGAAGAAAAGTACAAAAGACCAGATTAAAATTGAGACAAGCATTTAAAGGAAAATCCCTTGACTCAGAGTCCCAAAACTGTAAGTGGTTATTTCTACCATGGTTATTTTTGTATAAAATATAAAGAATTTTATACTATAAACAAAGGTTGCTATATATTTACTTAAATTAGAATTGTAGTGTCTGTTTTACCTCCAGTTCTTACCAATCACAAATTGTATTTTTGCAAGTCAGAAATTGAATAATCCCAATGAGCAGACTGTTAGAATAAACTCTTAAACTATCTGGATAGTATTGATTCTTTCCTAGGCTCAAAGTCCAGAACATTGATTAAGTTTTAATTTAGTTTACAAAACTCTTCCATATTAACACAAGGAACACACTAACATTTTAATGTTTAGCATTACCTTTTAAGAATAAGACACAGAGCTCAACACAAAATCTGAAAGGTCACAATCTATGTCTCACATTAAATTGGGAAACTTCAGCAACTTCTATCTTTATTTAAAAAGATCAATCCAATTCCTTACACCATTTACTATAACACTACCCTATTTTCATGGTCATTCTTGAAAGAGAAATAGCTAAGAATAAAACCTGGTCATAGTAAGTCACAGAAAATAACTCTTCAGAACTAAGCTTAACTTCAGACTTAATCAGGAAAATAACTTCTATATATAATGAATATTTCAAACAGTAATATAATTCTTTGACTTAAAGCTTATAACAATACTAACTTGGCTTTTTGTTTCTTTTAACATTAAGATCTTTGTGATCTTAAAATCTTTCCCAATAAAAATAGTGAGCTTCTAAGTAACTGCATAATTATGATGGATTGAATTACTGCCGATAAAATGATTTTAAAGACATTTTAAAAGTTAAGCTTGAAGTATACAGCATTTTAATACAACTGATTATTTATCCAAGTATTAACCATGACAATCCTTTTCTAAATGAAAATACAAAAAATAGAAGTTTTTGCGGTTTATTAAAAAAGTTTTAATTTGGTATGTTTCTGATGCATGTCCTTATGTTTATATGCCATCATTATTTTAATTATAAACATTTTATATGATGCTTTGAGAACTTAAAAAGATACTTATGACCTAAAATATGCAAGATTCTGTTTCAAAATTTATTTTTTCTACTTATCTTACTGTTTGTTCATGTTTTATTATACAGGTACTTCTAAAGTCATGATTAGAAGATACATGACTTAATTTATAAATACAAACAACTTATGATTTTACAAATCATATTTTTCTGTTTAGATAAATCTTTAACAAAAGCGAGAATAAAATTATAAAGAATATTTTCATTTAAAATTCTTATGTAGTAAGGAAGGGCAAGCATTTAATTTTAATGTAGCCTCTCAAATTCAGGTATTTTTCCTAAATGAAAAATTTTTGTTACTACTATAAAATTTTTCCTTCTATGTATGACATTTTATGTAACATTATTTCAGCACCAAAAGAAAATTTCTGTAAACAAACTTTTAACCAGTAAACCAAGGGCAAATATCTATTTGCATTTATTACAATATTTAAAAGGCCATGATATGCAACTCTACTTCCTACAATGACATTTTTACAATAAAAATCCAGGCATAGTTTTACAAACAAGAAACAGAATTACCGTACATTTTTGGGGAAACGAAAGAGTAATAGGCTAAAACTTTTTAGTTAACAAAGTGAGCACAAAAACTTATAAAATACACAATGTATAAAAACAGTAATTTTAAAGTTTCATTTGAAGAGATTAATCATTATTGAGAAGATGGTAATTTCACTGGCTTATAATTATCCTGTAAACAGTACAAAAGTAATAAGCAATAAATTAGAAACATCTTAGCTCCCAGTACTTCCCTTCTCTTGCAATGGAACCACTTTTACAGCATTTAAAGCTGTCTTTACTAAATATCAGAGTAATTCTAGCCCAAAATGAATTCCACTAGGAATAAGTTAACAGTCTACAGTAGATAAATATATTAAAAAAAAACAAACAAACAAACTGCAGGTCACAAGAGGATTGACATTTTATATGACACAGGAACTCAAACCTTCTATTTTGCTAGATTAGTTTGTAGCCATCATATTGCTTTCTAAATTGTTTGATAGTAAGGTAATAGAAAATAAAAAGTAAAAAGAATATAAATGTTTAACACCTATAGGTTTATGAAGAAAAAAAAAAACCTCAAATTACTGTTACATAGAAAAAAGTTTTGTTTGGCACACTGAATTTGTGGGAAAAAAAAAAAAACAAAAAAAACCAACAGCATTTGGCATTTCAATCACCTGTAGGAAAGAGAATAGTAGGGAAGGAAGAGAAGAAAAGGTACTACTTAAGAGATCAGAAGACAAACAATCAAAGGCTCTTGTGTCTTCTACCATTTACTGTCTCTGGAATACGTTCATCTGCAACACAATATACAGATTATTATTTACATTACTATTATATTGGTAAAGAAGACCAGAAATAATTTTTGATGTACTCTAACAGTGCCCATTGGGGTAATCATGACCATCAAGGCAAGAAGACCTTAAAAACAAATATTCCAGTTGCATTACATTTTTATTCAAATTGTTTTCTGGTTCATCTTTTGGGAAGTGCACAAATATTTGTTAAGACTCTGAGAAGTTCTGTAAACTTAGGCTGAATTCTGTAGCTGATAACTATTCTTTGAAGATGGTGTTCTCTTGGAAAGCAAAATGTTCTGTAGGCTTACAAAGGCATTTCATTAAACAGTGGTATCTCCAAAGTCCTTGTTCCAACGTATGTAAGTTTCTAAAGTTTGAGGACTGACACTGCGTTTTATCTTTTTCAAGGATTCAGTGAAGTCAGTTAATCGAATATTTCTCATCTAGATTAAAAAGAAAAAACTTTCAAAATAATGAACATATATACCGTAGTCAACCCAACAATAGATTGATAGATGTAATAATAATGCCATCAGGTCAGCTGCATTGTATGAGAGTTAGTAATCGGACCCTAGCCAGGGATTGAACTCAGGCCACATAGGTGAAAGTGCTGAGACTTAACCACTAGGCCACTAGACAAAAGATATGTCTTGCAATATAGAGAACCATAACAAATTAAAAATAATTGTGGATCTTCCTGTTAAGTCTCAGTGCTATCAACTCTACGGACTGAGTCTGATCCCAAAGAGCTAACCCACATATGGCACAGCAAACTTCTCCTGTATTGCCTGCTGCACCCCTCAGCAGTCTATTCAGCAGATCTGCCTGTTCTGCTCCCCACTCTCTCTCTAATGAATCCCTCTCACTACCACCCCCACACCTCTGGCCTACACCCCAGGTCTTACACACACATGCACGCGCGCACACACACACATACACACACAAAACATTATACCTCACTGGCAGACATATTCTTCACTTGTTCTGGTTTCAGTTCTGTAAAATACAAAAGTAAGCCTCTTAGAAAAAAAGTTTTTAAGTTTAAGCTCGTAGACAACAAAAGCAAGGTACATCTCAATATAATTAATTTATATTTAAAGAAAGACACAATATTAAGGGCACAATTTATAAAAGCTTAGGAATGTTTCTTCTTAGAAATAATTCAAAGGGAGTTAATTTCTTGTATATTGCCCAAGAACAACACATTTCATAAAATGAGAGTGCTCTTTATAAAAGACATTAATTTTTGTTTAACCTAACAATGTTTGTCTGCTTCAGAATAAGAGCTGAAAATACATGAGATTCATATATTAGCTGCTACTGTTTCTGAGTTCATTCCCTGAGCAAGATTTCATGTCTTTGCAGCAAGTCTTTAATTAGTAGCCTACTTCACTGTAATAGATGTGTTCTGAAAGTTGCATCTTCCATGTTCTATTTTATTATAGTTAGTATTCTGAGGGTACCTGGGAACATCACCCACTCACTATGGACAGTCACTATAAACATCTACAAAGTAGCATCATAGGACTTTTAATCTAACCTAACCTGAGAGTCGTTGTGGCATTTCAGAAACAAATTACCTTAAATCAAAACAGTAAAAACAAAAAGTTGTTATGTAAGTTCTCTTAGACACAATTTCAAGTGAAATGAAAAACCAAAAAACAATTTAGGATTATTTTCTTTTTTATTCATTTTTGCTTCTTAAAAAATTTTGCTTTTCACTAGGAAGCTATCATTAGTCACTGCAGCAAAAGTTCAATACCTGGCTAGGAAACTAACCCATATGGCGTTAACGGACCTTTTCTGTCTTGCCTGCTGGTCCCATCAGCTGTGTATTTCAGTCAATCTGCCTGTTCTGCTCCTCACTCTGTCTCTGGTGAATCTTCTCACACAATTCCCACTCCCCTGCACCTCTGTTCTACATCCCAGTGCTTGTATATATATATAAAAAAAAATAAATCTTTTAAAAAATATATTTGGGGTGCAAGCATTAAGCACATCACTATGAAGCATTCGCAACCACTGTAGCACTGGTTTGATCCCTGGCCAAGGAGATGACCCACCGGAGGCGTAGCAGACTTCTCTTGTCTCACCTGCTGCTCCCCTCAGCAGTGTACTTCAGTCAATCTGTTTGTTCTGTTCCCTATTCTGTCTCTGGTGAATCCTCTCATGCGCTGCACCTCTGGCCTGTACCCCAGTTCTTGCATGCATAAATAAATAAATCTTAAAAAAATTGCTTTATCGGGCCTCCCTGGTGGCGCAGTGGGTTAAGCAACACACTATGAAGCAAACTGCAGCCACTGCAGCACGAGTTCGATCCCTGTCGCCGGCCAGGGAGGGGACCCACATGGTGCAGCAGACCTCTCCTGCTGTGCCCGCTGCTCCCCTCAGCAGTGTACTTCACTTGATCTGCCTGTTCTGCTCCCTGCTCTCTGTGGTGAATCCTCTCACCCCCCCACACCTCTGGCCTGTACCCCAGTGCTTGTATGCATAAATAAATAAAAAAATCTTTAAAAAAAAAATTGCTTTATCTATTGATTATCTACTAACAATAAGTGAAACCTATTGTCTAGAAAACGGGTCATGATCCAAACTGACTCATGGACTGTCTTTATATGGTCTATGAATGGTTTTGTGTACTTGAATTTTTGTTTAATAAAAGCAGTAGGGGCCTCCCTGGTGGCACAATGGGTTAAGGAACACACTATGAGGCCAACACAGCCATTGCAGCACAAGTTCGATTCCAGCTGCTGGCCGGGGAGGTAACCCACATGGCTTGGCAGATCTCTCCTGCTGCGCCCACTGCTTCCCTCAGCAGTGTATTTCAGTTAATCTGCCTGTTCTGTTTCCCACTTTGTCTCTGATGGATCTTCTCACTGCCCCCCAACACTTCTGGCCTGTACCCCAGTTCTTGTATGCATAAATAAGTAAATCTTTAAATAAAAACAAACCAAAAAAGGCAGCAGCAGAAAAAAAATCATGCAATAGAGCATGTGGCCCAGAAGCCTAAACTATATGACAAAAGGTCCTTTCCAGAAAAGTTTGCTGGTATTAATGTAGACATTGTGTTGTTTCCAATGATAGGGCATTATGGTTTTCAAACTATTAGAAAAGATCTCTCACGGGGGACTTCTTAAAGTGGTATACTACCTCTAAAGTGGTATAATAACTCTATTTTAACCCTCTGAATACTCACCTCGAATAGGACCCAGTGCTGCATCTTTTGCCAAAGCTGTTAGATCACTTCCTGAGTACCCATCAGTCATTCTGAGAATGGCAAGGAAAAAACAGCAAATTATTTCCACGTTTGCAGATTCAAAAACCTCCATATAATAAGAGGGTAAAACCTGGTTTGTCTTCATTATTAATTAGACATCTATGTGATTTGATTTTGAAGACATGAAAAGGTTCACCTGCTAACATAAAGAGTCTATAACAGTCCTAATAATGCCTCAAATTTTCATCATTAAATTCATCCATCTATATTAAGGCATATTCTATCTCCAGAAGGTTCCTTTACATTGTAAACATGTTGCCTGAAAAGCTAACACCCATGAGCCATTGGTGACATTGACATATAACCACAATTATTTCTTTTTAAGTCAACTAGTCTTTATTTTGACAAAGAACACTGCCTTGATGGAATGAGGGCAAATCAAGGTATATTCATTTAAATGTAGGACAGACAGGATAGGATAAAGGAAGGATCTGGGGTAGAAGACATTGGGAAAAAAGAGGCACACCTGAATAGGATGCCATAGTGGAGAGTCCTGGGCAGCCAACAGATTATCAAAGAGAACTAAGAATTAGGGAGGCAAAGGGGAAGAGGGAAATAAAAGAATGAAAAAAGCATTTACTTATCATGTATCATGCTACATAACTAGAGACCAATTATTATCAGCAGAATTCTTTATTGGAATGATAAGGAGGAGATCAACATTTCCAAGTATTAAATTTTTCTTATTGGTATCTGGGAACTCATAAAATTACTAGCTACTCACATATTGTTGAATATTTTAAATAATTTTATGAGATTTTTTTTTTCAGTGACTAAAATTCATGAGTGTTGGGCCTCCCTGGTGGCGCAGTGGGTTAAGCAACGCACTATGAAGCAGACCGCAGCCACTGCAGCACGAGTTCGGTCCCTGCTGCCGGCCAGGGAGGGGACCCACATGGTGCAGCAGACCTCTCCTGCTGTGCCCGCAGCTCCCCTCCCTCAGCAGTGTGCTTCCGTTGGTCTGCCTGTTCTGCTCCCCGCTCTGTCTGTGGTGAATCCTCTCACCCCCCCACACCTCTGGCCTGTACCCCAGTGCTTGTATGCCTAAATAAATAAATCTTTAAAAAAAAAAAAAAATTCATGAGTGTTATCACCTATATTTTCTACTTAAATACACTGCTCATAAAAGTTTTAAATGTAAAAGCTGAAAAATTATATATAATCTAAAGAAGCTTATATGAAGGCATCTGTGTAGGTGTGGCAGAGATATTTTAAATATTTAACATTACTTTAATATCACTTAAAAATTTCAATAAATTTATACAAAGAACATAGTACCATCATTAGGTATTTAATATCATAGAGAATCTAGAAATACACAGAGAAACAATTAAGAAAAAATTTAAAGGAAATAGAGGATGAGACAATAAAAGCTTTCTGATAAATTAATCACTCATTTCTTAAGTTTACTTAAAACAAAGCAAAAAAAGAATTTTTTTTTAAAAAGTTGTAATATCACCAAATCAAAGCACTTACCTAGCAAGTTGTGCTAGTTCTTTTTGGGTCAGGGGACTTCCTTGTTTACATAACAAGTTTTTAAGTAAGAGTAGTCTTGTCTGAAAAGAAATGTTGAATATTTATCAGTCCTGAGAATCACCCTACTACAATATAGAGGAAACAGGTAAAAATTCTCTCATTTGTGAACTGAATCATCTTGTATCACTTCAGCTCTTAGAATCTCATTCCTATATTATAAATGGATTTAGAACTGCAATCTTTATAGAGTTTCTGAGAGAATTAAAGATACTCCAAATAAAACTAAGGGAGCAGCTGCCATTACTACCAAGGATGTTAAAGGTGATGAGCTAGACAATTTTTCACTATCTTTTTTAAGAGGCCATAAGCTTTATTTTTATTTATTTTTTACATAGAAGGACTAGAGTGTAGGTCAGAGATGCAAGGACTCACTAGAGAAAAAGTGGAGCCAGAACAGGTAGATTTACTGAAATATATGTCTCAGGTGGGTGAGACAGCAGAGGTCTGCTGGACCATGTGGGTCAGCTGTCTGGCCCCCTGGTTGGGGTCAAACTCAGGCTATAGGAGTGATAGTGCTGAGACTAAACCCCTACCCTATAAGGGAGGTTCTGACAACTTAACAGTTTTATAGAAATGTGAATGCATATAACATGACTTTCACCCACTGAAAGTATACAATGCAGTGACTTTTAGCAAATTGATTTGTACAACCATTACCATAATCAAGTTTAAAAACATTTCTATCACTGCCCCAAAAGTTTGCTCACACCTCTTTGTAGTTAATCTGCACTCCAAATCGTAGTCTTAGCAAATCACTAGCATGCTTTATGTTTCTAAAAATTTGCCTCTTCGGGGCCTCCCTGGTGGCACAAGGGGTTGAATCACAGTACTGTGAAGCTATCTGCAGTCACTGCAACACGAGTTTGATCCCCTGCCAGGGAGGTAAGCTCACATGGCACAGCAGACCTCTCCTGCCTCTCCCACTGCTCCCTCAGCAGTATATTTCAGTCGGTCTGCCTGTTCTGTTCCCCACTCTGTCTCTGGTGAATCCTCTTAGCACCACCTCCCTCCCCAGCCTGTACCTCCAGGTCTTATATGCATAAATAAATAAATCTTTAAAAAACAAAATAAAAAAGTTGCCTGTTCTATGTAATAACTTTCATCTGGTATTTTCACTTAATATAATATTTTTAAGGTAAATCCATATATAGCATATTTAAATAGCTCATTCCTTTTATTGTTTTAATATTCCATTAAAGATACACCACATTTGGGCTTCCTGGTGGCACAAAGGGTTAAGTTGTAGCACTATGAAGTTATCCACAGCCACTGCAGCAAAAGTTCAATTCCAGGCCAGAAAGGTGACCCACATGGCATGGCAGACCTCTCCTTTCTCGCCCACTTCTTCTCTTAGCAGTGTATTTCAGTCTATTTGCCTGTTCTGTTCCCTGCTCTGTCTCTGGTGAATCCTCTCACCTCCCACAACTCTGGTCTGTACCCCAGCTCTTGTATGCATAAATAAATAAATCTTCAAAAAAAATTAAAAAATATATATACACACACCACACTTGTTTAACCATAAAACAACAAATATTTTAGATTCTGTACAGTTTTAGGTTATTGCTCATAATGCTGCCATAAATTTTCTTATTCATGTCTTTCTGTGGAGATGTTTTCATTTCTGTTGGGTTAGATTCTTAGGCATGCTTTAGTAAGTTCATATTTATCTTTTTAAGAAACTGTCAAATTGCGTTTCAATGTGATTGTACTGTGGCTAGGAAGACTCAACACTGTCAAGATGGTATTTCTTGCTTTCGCTTATAAAAAAATTCACATATGGGCCTCCCCTGGTGGCGCAGTGGGTTAAGCAACGCACTACGAAGCAAATCGCAGCCACTGCAGCACGAGTTCGATCCCTGCTGCCGGCCGGGGGG
>JAGFMF010012281.1:21550788-21580017 GCA_019455555.1 Galemys pyrenaicus
CTCCCCGCTCTCTGTGGTGAATCCTCTCACCCCCCTACACCTCTGGCCTGTACCCCAGTGCTTGTATGCATAAATAAATAAATCTTAAAAAAAAAAAATTCACATAGATACATACCTCCTCATTTGGCAAAGACACATACACTCGTTTGATGAAACGCCTAAGAAAAGATTTCAAATAACTTCAGTTTTGAATTTAAAAATATCTCAGTTCACAGAGCAAATAATAAGAAAAAGTTTTAAGTACAATGATCAAGGCATTTAAATGCATCTAGTACTCATCAATAGAGTCAACTGCACACTCTCTAGTTAATATTGATAAATTCTTTGTAAAATATTTTTGTAATCCTTTTGTAAAATATTCACAAACCCTTAATTCAATATTATCAGAACTAAATTAACCCTATGGGTATGTGTATGCTTTTAATAGCAACCAATCTTTAAAATACCTTGACATAAGAACATGAGATATAAGAGGTGGAATAGAGTTATCTACTATCTTTGTGAAACTGAAAACTAAAAGCAACATGGATAAGAGTAATGAAAATGTAAACTTCATTAACAGACAGTTGCATTTACAGAACTAAAGTGTATGAACAAGGGCTGCCTAGACAGCACATGCAAAAGATTGAAATTAGGTAAGTATCTCAAACTATACACAAAAATTAACTCAAAAGAGGATAAAAGACTTAAATGTTAAGGCCTGAAATCATAAAACATATTGAAGAAAACAGGCAAAATACTCCAAGACATAGGTTTCAATGGTGTCTTTGTAAATTATTCTCTGACAGCAAGAAAAACAAAAGAAAATATGAACAATTGGGACTACCTCAAACTAAAAAGCTTCTGCACAATGACAGAAACTATCACCCTACTGAAAGGGAGAAAATTTTTGTATGTCATACATCTGACGGGCTGATATCCAAGATCTACAAAATGCAGACAACTCAGCAAGAGAGAGAACAAATGATCAAATCAAAAAATGGATAGAGGTAAACAGGTACTTCTCCAAAGAAGACAGAGATGGCCAATTGGCACATGAACAAATGATCATCACTTAATAGTGAGGGAAATGCAAATGAAAATCCCAATGAGATTTTCACACTCTTGAGATTTTCACACCTCACACTCATGAAAATAGCCCATATAAAATAGAGTAGAAACAAGATGTTTCTATTTGGAAACAAGTTAGAAAGTAAGAAACAACAAGGAGATTAGACACTAAATCTGTAAGAAATAAGAAAAACAACTTGGGGAAAAAAGACAAAACAAAAGGCCAAATAGGATTACAAAGGAAGTCACAGATATGGAAGGAAAGGGGTATACATTAAATATGAAAGAAAAACCAAAAATAAAAAAGGAATTAGGAAAGGTTAAAGATAGTATTCAAAATCAGTTACTGGGGCCTCCCTGGTGGCGCAGTGGGTTAAGCAACGCACTATGAAGCAAACTGCAGCCACTGCAGCACGAGTTCAATTCCTGCTGCCGGCCAGAGAGGGGACCCACATGGTGCGGCAAACCTTTCCTGCCTTGCCCACTGCTCCCCTCAGAAGTGTACTTCCATTGATCTGCCTGTTCTGCTCCCCGCTCTGTCTGTGGTGAATCCTCTCACCCCCACACCTCTGGCCTGTACCCCAGTGTTTGTATGCATAAATAAATAAATCTAATTTTTTAAAAATTGCTTAAAAAAAAAACAAAATTAGTTACCTAAAACAAAGGATGTTCCAAATTATCAGTTTAAACAAACATTAAATCCCAAGAAAAATGAATACAGATAAATCAACATATTTTTTGAGTGATTAAATTTCAATGGTTGAGAACTGTATCCAGTAAAGAGAAAAACAATCAAGTTAATCCATAAATGTGACAATAGCAGGTTGGCTTTAAGACTTTTATGTTTCAATATTCAATCCTAGAAACAAAAAGGTAATGCTATCAATTTCTCAGGAAAAGAGAGAGGGAGGACCAAAAATTTTACTGAGTCAAACCATATTTCCAATTATGAAAAGAACAAATATCTTCAAATACACCAAAACAGAAAATATATTTTCCATGAATTCAGCTTTTATTTTTTTTGGTCTTTTTTTAAAGATTTATTTATTTATGCATACAAGCACTGGGGTACAGGCCAGAGGTGTGGTGGGGGGGTGAGAGGATTCACCACAGAGAGCAGGGAGCAGAACAGGCAGATCAACTGAAGTACACTGCTGAGGGGAGCAACGGGCACAGCAGGAGAGGTCTGCTGCGCCATGTGGGTCCCCTCCCTGGCCGGCAGCAGGGATCGAACTTGTGCTGCAATGGCTGCCGTTTGCTTCATAGTGCATTGCTCAACCCACTGCGCCACCAGGGAGGCCCATGAATTCAGCTTTTATAAGCTTCTCATGAAGTCCATAAAAAGGATCAGAATCAATTTCATATTTTAAAAATTATCTCATCCAACCCAGAAGAAATAAGCAATATGCCTAAAGCCTTAAATGAAGATTAGTTCTTTGATATGATACTGAACCTACTCTCAAAATCATTATCTAGTTGGTAATACAAGAGCAGAGGATATAGTTAGGGCAATAATGTTAAGTCTTAAAACTCACCGTAATGGAAGTAAAAAATATGGGAGATGAACACGAGTAAATATATCTGTGATGTTTCTACATAAATTCCCTTACCTGAGAACAGCCTCATCAAGCTCTTGTGGCCTATTGGTTGCACCCATTACAAGCACTCTGTCATCTCCAGCCGACTGTACCTGTAGGGCAAAATATTTGTTCAATACTGTTAAAGTAATAAAAGAGAAATATAATAATGATATATGTATTTTTAACTTGGGTTATTTAGTAGAATGCATATATTTAAATGTTGCCATATTAAAAATATCAGAACCAACACACTTACACCATCAAATTCTATTAGAAATTCAGTTTTTAGACGTCTACTAGCATCGTGTTCTCCTTCTCTTCTTTCACACAAAAGGCTATCAACTTCATCTAGAGGAAATATAAGGATATGTCTTTAATTAAGAGCCAAACTATATGAGTCAGCTGAGATAAACCTATTTATAACACAAGTTACTAATACAGTAGGTCCCACTCAATTCATTAGTCTTTTAACTTTGTGCTTCTTTAAAATCTTTTCCATTTGGATTACCTTTCCAATCAAAGCTGTCATATTAGAAGAGGAATTTCACAAATGTTCAACTAACTTAGCTGGAAAGGATGGTCTTACCTATGAAAATTATAGAAGGTTGAAGTTCTCGAGCCACAGCAAAAAGAGCTCTCACCAGTTTTTCTCCTTCTCCCACCTACAACAGGCATTATATACATACAACACAACATTATTTTAGTGTTTTAAATTTAGCGATTAAAAGTCTAGAATCTAGGAATTTAATTTCCTTTCTTGGCAACAACCAAAAACTTGGTTTAAGAATGGAGGAGGTATATTAGAAAATTGTACTTTACAAATTCAGAATATAGATTATTATTTAACATGGTTTGTTAAGTTCTTGAAAAATAATGAAATATATCTGTTTTGCTTCATGCTGTTTTCCAAAAACTTAGGGATAGTTATTAATTAAGGGGTATAACACATGAAAAGAGGGTAGACTAGGAAAAACAAATAAATACTACACAACACATGTTCTATAAGTTTTAGGTTGAAGAGATCATTTTTAGAAGTAAATAAACTGGAAAGCATTGTCCAAAAGAAAACTGACACTATAAAGAACACCTTGAAAACTCATTTTTGTAATTATCACAGTCAATAAATAAAAATATATTTTAAGTAGCCTCAGAGATCTATGATCATCCCTTGAGATATTCCCAGGAGCTGAGACAACATATTTAAACCATTCTAGGAACCAAAACAAATAAAATAATAATAGGATCATCATGTGGTTTGTGGTAATCTACTGTAAAAACACATGTGGCATCTATTTTTTTAATCAAAAATTTCAAACAAAGGAACAGCCCAAGATTTAAAATCACCTAACCAAATATTTTGAGTTGAAAGGAATCCAAGAGATCATCTCTTATGACATCAACACTCTGCACATGCAGTAAAATTTTAGTGATGATTTCTTAAGCCTAGTTCAGTACATAAAATTTTGGGGGGGAACCCTACTATCACCTACCTTCCAAAAAAGTGCTCTCCACTGTACTAAATGCATAATGTGTACAAGTCTACTTTAATAATAATTTTACTTTTAAACTTTCACATAGAATGCAAAGTATAACAACTTACAGCTACTAATTCTTTAACAAAACTGAGAACCCTGTGAATACTATGATCTTGTGCTTTCTAGCCTTTGAAATTATAAGATGATCATATCGATATCTGTAGTTTAAGTCAGATAGTTTATGGTACTTTTTCACATGATCTTAGCAAACTAACATAGTATTTGACAGCATAATCCCCACCTTAAAAGCCTAACAAATGTACAGAACTTTTTACTATTTAGAATGATATTCATGATGTAATTTATATGCCAAGTATTTACCATTTAACATGTATCAATAGACAATGCTAAAAAGAACACTCACATATTTTGAAGTTAAACTTGCAGCACTTATATTAAAGAAGGTTGCATTTGATTCTGCAGCTACTGCTTTAGCCTTTAAAAATCACAAAGCAAATATTGTTATTAGTTCAACATCTTGCCTTAAAAAATAAGCAATATTTGATCATAAGAAAAGATTTTCTAAAAATGTATGACATAATCCTAAATCATTGGCAGTCAATGTGCTTCCTTCTCAGCAATAAGAAAGGTTCTAGGAAGAGCTGCACTTCTTCCATTCTTTTTTCCCTAAGGGAATGGTTCCCTAAGGGAATGGTTTATAAAAAAAAAAAAAAAGAGGGGAACTCCCTGGTGGCACCGGCAGGTTGAGTGCCACACTGTGGGTCATTCGCTAAACAGCAGTGCGGGTTTGACCCCTGGTCAGGGAGAAGGGTCCCCCTGCATGGAGCTGAGGACCTCTCCTGCCTCGCGCAATGCTCCCCCAACAGTGTTTCGGTCAATCAGCTTGTTCCGCTACCCACTCTGTCTCTAGTGTCCTCTCGCCTCCCATGGCTCTGGCCTGTACCCCAGTTCTTGTATGCAGAAATAAATAAATCTTTTAAAATAAATAAATAAGCAAGCAAGCAAGCAAATAAATAAATAAATGAGAAAGGGGGTGCTATTCACTTTCTAGATAAAGAAAAATAACTAGTTAAAGAAAGATAAACAGCTAAGGGACAAAGCTACTGTTCATTTTCTTCTTCCCACTATGAAAACTCTGCAGGAAACAGGCATTTAAATTTTAATAACTAATAAAAATTTTTGGCAAAAGAATATTTAAAAACAGGGGCCTCCCTGGTGGCACAGTGGGTTGAGTCCACACTGGTGAATCCTCTCACCTCCTGTGACTCTGGCCTGTACCCCAGCTCTTACATGCATAAATAAATAAATCTTTAAAAAAACAAAAGAATATTTAAAAGCAAAAAAATGTTGATGTCTCCCTGGTGGTACAAGGGATTAAGTCTCAGCACTATGAAGCTATCCACAGCTACTGAAGCACAAGTTCCATCCCTGCCAGTGAGCTACCCCACAAGGGGCAGCAGACCTCTCCTGTATTGTGTGCTGCTCCCCTCAGCAGTATATTTCAGTCAGTCCACCTGTTCTGCTCCCCATTCTGTCTCTGAGGAATCCTCTCACACATTGCCCACACACACACACCTCTGGCCTGCACCCCAGCTACTGTATGCATAATAACTCTTTTTAAAGAAAATGTCTATCATATGCTGATTATTATCAATAGAACTGTAAAATGGTAAATAAAATAGGGTTTGGAATATAAAGAAAATTAAGGTAAGTAGGTCTCAGATAAAAGTAAAATTATTTAACTTAGGAAAATGATAAAAATTACACAATTAAATTTAAACATCCCAAATATACTACTCAGGACAACATACATGGATTTATCACCTTTGCATTGTCATATTAAAAATTTATGTGTATTAGAGCAGAAAGGAAATCACATGTAACAGACTGAGGGACTATGTAAATATAGTTCCTTTTTGCATATATTTTTACCTTGGCTATCAATAGAACATTCAAATTTAAAACGATTCTTACCAGCATTGTTTTCCCATTTCCAGGTGGACCAAAGAGTAACAATCCTCTAGCAGGAGCTCGAAGCCCTGTGAACAACTTAAAAATACATTTTTCAGTTCATAAGTATGGCTTTGGAGACAATTTTTCCCATACATTATAAGTATCATCAGGTAAAAAGACAGTTTTCAGTAATAGCCTCTCAAATAGTGCTGCCCAGAGCTTTAAAGAGAACACTTAATAAACTATTAAAAACAGGAGAAAACTAAATGAAATAAATCCCAATCCTCAATGATCAAAATGAAAATTTAGTGGTTTTAATAAGACATATTGAACATAAATATTTCTTTAGAAATCTCACCAAAATATTAAACTACTAAAAAAAATCTAAATCTTCAAAACAATAACAGGAGACAAAAGAAGACATAATACATTACTTTTCTTAGTTGACAGAATTAAATTTAAGTGTCTACTTGTAAAAGAATACCTAGATATAAAGAGTGGCTGATATGACAAAAACAAACAAATAAAAAAACCCATCAAAACCCACTGTAAAGGTTCAAGAATTGGCGGCATCAGGTACACACAAAGCAGGAGTAAGGTGGTAAAAACCAGATGAACTGATTGATAGTTCTTTTGTGTGTGCACTGTTCCTGTAGGTACTGCAGTGCCAGACTGGTGGGCACGACAGATGGAACTAGCTGCTCTTCCAACTCCCTGTTACAAAAATCCATGTAATACACTGTCCTCGGATAGAAGACCTATCAAATATTATACTGATAAACACAGATAGTACACTTGGTCTTAGCCAAAGGCCAAGGAGTCCAAACTTAGGAATAGCAGGCAAGGCAGGAGTCAAGAGCGAAGCACCAGACTGGTTGCACTTTAATAGTGAAGGTGTATGCATTTTAAGATATACCTAGAGGTGGCTGACCAGAACTTTTAAAAAATACTCTGAAATGGTTTTATATTTACAGAAAATTAAGAGTAGCCATATAACTCTTCACCTCTCAACTTTCTCCTATTGTTAATATCTTGCATTACGTGATAGATTTATTTCAATTGATGAATCAGTGATGATGCATTATTATTAAACTCCATACTTTACACAGGGTTTGCTAATTGTCATTATCAGACAGAAAAGTTACACTTCCCTAAAAAATTATCTGTACTCCATTTACCCATCCTTGCCTCCCTCCCTCTTACTTTTGTCATTCCATAATGACAGAATTATCCAGTATCGGCTTTTTCAAATTGGCTACTTTGATGTAGCAACATGTATTTAAGGTTCCTGTTCCTTTTCATGATTTTTCAGTGCTAAATACTATTTATTATAGGAATACATCATAGTTTACTGCTTTATCTATTATAGAACATCTGAGTTGTTTCCAAGTTTTGGCAATTAAAAAAGTGGCTGTACACTTCATGTGCATTTTTTTCCATGGACATAATTACAGAGTAAACATGAAGGTATATTATTGCAGGATAGCACAGTTTTAAAACAAAGTATCAAGTTGTTTTCAAAATAGCTATACCTTGCTTACTAGTCAGTAATGAATGTTACTGTTCCACATCCTCACAAGCACTGATAAGTGTGTAATTGCATCTCATTGGTTAATTTGCAATTTGCTGACAAAATTCTGTTGTACATCTTTTCATAAACTTGTCAGTTGCATATCTTCTTTACTGAGTTAACTGTTCAGATTTTTTTTTAAAGATTTATTTATTTATTTATTTTATTTATGCATACAAGCACTAGGGACTGGGGTACAGGCCAGAGGTGTGGGGGGGTGGGTGAGAGGATTCACCACAGAGAGCAGGGAGCAGAACAGGCAGATCAACTGAAGTACACTGCTGAGGGGAGCAGGGGGCACAGCAGGAGAGGTCTGCCGCACCATGTGGGTTCCCTCCCTGGCTGGCAGCAGGGATCGAACTCGTGCTGTAGTGGCTGTGGTTTGCTTCATAGTGCGTTGCTTAACCTACTGCGCCACCAGGGAGGCCCCTGTTCAGATCTTTTGTCCACTTTTTCCACTGGGTTATTTTCATACTGTTGTGTTTTAAAAGTTCTTTACACCATATAACATGTTCTGCAAATATTTTATTATCTTTGGTTCTCTTCTCATTCTCATTAACAGTATCTTTCACTGGGTCTCCCTGGTTGCACAGAGGTTAAAGTCTCAGCTGTCAAGCTATCCGCAGCCACTTCAGCATGAGTTGAATCCCTGGCCAGTGAGGGGACCCACATGGCACAGCAGGCCTCTCCTGCCTTGCCCGCTGCTCCCCTCAGCAGTGTATTTCAGCAGATCTGCTTGTTCTGCTCCCCACTCTGTCTCTGGTAAATCCTCTCACGCTCCCCCCACCCCACACACACACCTCTGGCCTACAACTCAGTTCTTCATGCGTAAATAGATAAATCTTAAAAAACAAAACAAAATCTTTCATTGAGTTTTTAATTTTAATGAAGTTGACTTATCAAAATTTTCTTCAAACATCATACTTCTAATGTATTTACTAAGTCACTATCAAACTAAAACCAATGAGCTTTCCTCATGCATTATCTTCTAGACTGTGTAATTTGACTTCTATATTGTCTATTTTGAATTAATTTTTTTAAGATTTTTTAAAATTTATGCATGCAGGAGCTAGGGTATAGGCCAGAGGTGTGTAGGGCTTCACAGTAACTATAATTAAAAAGGGTTCACCAGAGAGAATAAGGAGCAGAACAGGCAGATCCACTGAAATACACAGCTGAGGGTAGCAGCAAGCAGGCGAGACAGGAGAGATCTGCTGCACTACTGGCCCAGGATAGCTTAAGAGTGCCAAGACTTAACCCTTTGCGCCACTGGCAAGGCCCTATTTTTGCAGATGGTATAAAGCATATACTTGTATTGATTTTTTTGCATGTGGATGTTCACCTGTTCCAGCAACATTTACTAAAAAAACTTTCTCTACAGAATCTCCTTTACTACTTTGTCAAAGGCAAACTAACACTCTTTATGTGAGTCTATTTCTTTATTTTTTTTTGTGAATCTATTTATGAGCTCTTAATTTGTCCTATTGATTTGCTAATTCTTTCACAAATGACATGCTGTCTTGATTACTGCAGTTCTTCTTGAATTTTTTTTCAATTTTCATCAATATAATTGGTGACCCTGTTTAAGATGTACAGTGTGATCATCTGATATATATAGTAAGATATTTGCTACAATAAAATTAGCACATTCTTCACCTGAATTATCATTGTTATTGTTACTGTGAAAACATCAAAGTTCTACTCTTATATCAACTTTCAAATATATAATGCAGTATTTTTAATTACAGTTACTGTAATATGCATTAGATTCCTAGAACTTACCTTTCTTGTAACAATGTTTGTTTCATTTGACCAACATATTCCCCTATCCCTCAGTCCATTCCACTCTGTGTCTAAAAGTAATGCTTTTAGAGTCCACTTATAAATGAGATCTGATTTATTTCCCTTAGGGTAATGCCTTCAAAGTCTGTATCACCTTTCCTTTATGCATTTATACACTACTGAATTTGGTTGCTTTCATGGTATAGGCTATGTGAATAATGTTGATTATTACAGCTTCCATTAAGTTCAGAAGTCTAGAAGTTGCAGTTATCCATCTTTGTTGTTCTTTAAAATTTCTTTAAAAGCCTTTTTGCTTCTCCACATAAATTTTATAATCAATTTGTCAACATATACAAATAACTGGTTGGAGTTTTGATTGGGATTGTGCTAATTTTATTCACTGACATCTTTATAATACTGAGTTTTCTTATTCATTAATTTGGAAGACCTCTCCTTTTAATTAGATGTGAATTTCTTTCAAAACTTTTGTAGGGCCTCCTGGTGGCACAAAGGGTTAAGTCTTAGCACTACAAAGCTATCAGCAGTGACTGGAGCATGAGCATTCAATCCCTGGCCAGGGAGCTGACCCACATGGTGTAGCAAACCTCTCCTGTCTTGTCGGCTGCTCCCCACAGCAGTGTTCTGAGCAGTGTTCTCCCCTCAGTCCATCTGCCTGTTCTGCTCCCTACTCTGTCTCTGGTCAATCTTCTTACCCCCCTGAACCTCTGGCTTACATCCCAGCTCTTGTGTGCATGAATAAATAAATCTTTAATAAATGTAGTTTTCTTTATATAGATGTAGTATGACATGTTTTGCCAGATTTATACCTATTTCTCCTTCTTTTGTGTGTTAATGTAAATGGTATTGTCAAACTGTAATCATTCATTGCTAGTATATAAGAAATTAATTTTTGCATATTAACCTTGTATCATGCAACTGTGCCATAATCACTAATAAATTTCAGTAGAATTTATTTATGCATACAAAAGCTGGGGTACAGGCCAGAGGCAGGGGGTGAGAAGATTCACCAGAAATAGAGCAGGGAGCAGAACAGGCAGACTGAGAGGAGCAGCGGGCGAGGCAACATGTGGGTCCCCTCCCTGGCCAGGGATCGAACTTGTGCTGCAGTGCCTCTGGAAGCTCTACCGTGCAGCACTCAACACACTGAGCCACCAGGGAGGCCCATCTTTGGGATTTTCCATGACAGTCATGTCATCTGCAAAGATATTCAACAAGTTTTTATCTATAAGAACGGTAATTTCATTTGTATTATTTAATAGAAAACTAAGCCCTCCCAGTTTCTAGAAAACTAACAGTTAAAATTATATCCTCCAGGGGCCTCCCTGGTGGCGCAGTGGGTTAAGTAACACACTATGAAGCAAACCGCAGTGACTGCAACACAAGTCCAATTCCTGCCTGCGGCCAGGGAGGGGACCCACATGGCGTAGTGGACCTCTCCTGCCTCACCTGCTGCTCCCCGCAGCAGTGTGTTTCAGTCATGTTTGTTTATTCTGCTCCCCACTCTGTTTCTGGTAAATCCTCTTGTCCCCACACCTTTGGCCTACACCCCAGTTCTTGTATGCATAAATAAATAAATCTTAAAAAAAAAATAAGGGTAAGCTTTGAAGGTAAATGTTCAAGCTGACATATGAAAGATAACATCTTAATTAGAAATTCAGGTATTTGAGAATAATCACATCTTTCTACAAAGCTGAAGAAACTATTATTAAACAATGAGAACAAAATAAACACAAGAATTCAAAATTACACTGACAAAGTAGACAATAGAAGAAAAAAGTCTTGTACTTCTTCTAAGAATAAGAGTGTAAATCCTTAGTAAATTTGTTTTTGGGAAACAAATTTAGATAGATCAGTAGGATGCACATTGAAATGTATGTTTTGAGGGTGGGAAGGTTATCTTTTATATTTCCTGTATAACTTGAATTTTTTGAAAGATTAATATTTGTGCCACACTGCTTCCCATAAAGGCTGAACCAGTCTACATTCCCATCAACAGTTAAGAGTACTTTTTACTTCACACACTTGTCACCATTTACTGTTTCCAGTATTTTTAGTATAGACTGTTCTCACTGGTGTGAGGTGGTAACTAATCATGGTTTTAATTTTCATTTCTCTGATAAGTAATGATGATCATTTTCTCATGTGCCTGTTGGTCACCTGTATGTCTTCTTTGGAAAAGTGTCTGTTTAAATCTTCTGCCCATTTTTTGATTGTTATTTTCTTTTTGTTGAGTTTCATGACTTCTTTGCAGGTATCAGTCAGTCCGTTGTCAGATGTATGGTGTGAAAATATTCTCTTCCATTCAATAAAGTTTCTCTTTGTTCTGGTTGCAGTCTCCTTCACTGTGCAGACACTTTTTAGTTTAGCTAGTTAGTGTGAACATTTTTTGTTACTGTGGATTCAGTAATGAAGGACGTTAAAGGAAAACAATAAAATATATAAAATTCTTACCTCAGGTCTCAGAGAAGGAAGAATAACAATTTCCTGCAATGCTTGTTTTGCCAATTCTTGACCAGCTATGTCATCAAATTTAACAGCTGTTCCACTAAGAAACAGAATTTCAGTTTATTCCATAATATATACTTTAGTTATGATAATATGAAATCTAAGCTCTATGATATGTAGTCATTTTTATGTTAACTGTGAAGCTATTGTTAGTATAGTAATAGTTTTTATGTTTATAATAAAAAATAAAAATTAAGTATGTAATTAGAGGACATTTATCTAATTTATTATCTATTTCATTGCCGATATATTTTTTAAATAAAATCCAAATAAAAACTATAAAATAGGACAATTTAGATGGAAAAACTTACTTGTCCACAATTTCATTCATTAGAAGGTTAGCAAGATTGCTATCCACATTCCTGAAATTCTTCAAGTCTTTCTTTTTCCGCACAGCAGTTGTAGGGGTAGAAGGTTTATTTGTTCTATTTGTTTTTGGAGTACTCTTAGGGACACAAAATTTTAATGTCAAAACATTTATACTTTGCATAAGTTAATTAGTCTAAATATATCCAAATAAAGGATTAAAAACAGGAGCAAGGACATAAATTTTTTAAAAAATTACATTTACTCCAAGATAAAATAGCATTGACTATTAATTACATTTGGCATAAAGTGGGTTACTGAGAATTTTATCCAGAGATTTAGTTGCTGTAAAATATAAAAGTTCTATGACAATAAAATGATATAATCTTGATTCTTGTTGTTAAAACTGTAGCAAAATTCTACGTGTGTTTAATTTTAAGTAAATATATGCAAAGATTTAAACAATCAAAAGAATCACAAACTGATAATGAACTATATTTTGCCTGATAAAAAACAGACTGGATAAGCAGACTTACTATAAAAAGTCTAATTAGGTTAAAAAAAAAAAAGTTTAAAAGTAAGAATTGCTATTTAATAGAAAGTTACCTGTCTATATTTCTAAACATGAAAAATTACAAATAACTTTATGGAAACTTCCCAGTTTTCTAAGGTATTATGAAGTACTGTAATAGCATTAAGTAAGCATAACATGTTCAAAACTCTCTATTTGTAAAAACATAGCAATTAAAGATACTGTCTCCAAATACCTTATGAGTGGCAGGTGTAGGACCAGGTCCCTGTCTGACTCCAGAAACCATGGATAGGCCACTGCAACTAGGTGCTCTGTGGTGGCCTGAAAGATTTGTGGATCCAGTTTTCATAACTGTTTTTGAACGAGGCAGTGAATTACTAGTGTGAGTTAAGGGATCTTTTCTTTTCGGAACAGCTCCACTTTCTATCAAGCAAAATGTAAAATCATCATGGTTAGAAAATTGTAGCAAAATATTATAAAAAGTCACAAAAAAGACTAGGGTAAGTCTGCAAAAACTACAATATTTCAGAGTATTATTTAATAAGAATATATACTAGAGTGTCCAAAGGGGTTGTCAATGGATACACAGGATTATAGTTATTTAGGTTTTTTCTTTTTTTGGTGCATATTCTAATATAAGGAATATGTGTTTCCAATATGAAGAAGTAACTACATGTGTGGCAAGAGGGGAATACAGAAAAGTTACCAAGCCAATAAAGTTGCCAAATATTCAAGAAATAAAATGCTACAAAAGCATTTAGAGATAGGTTGTGAAGAGAGGGAGAAAGATAAAAACACTACATTACCTTAGTTCCAAACTTTTAAGACTAAAGTACTATGAAAGTGCATGTTTGTGCCCATTAAAAATTTTTAAAATCAGGGCCTCCCCGGTGGCGCAGCGGGTTAAGCAACACACTATGAAGAAAACGCAGCCACTGCAGCACGAGTTCGATCCCTGCCTCCGGCCACGGAGGGGACCCACATGGCACGGCAGACCTCTCCTACTGTGCCCGCTGCTCCCCTCAGCAGTGTATTTCAGTCCATCTGCCTGTTCTGCTCCCCACTCTGTCTGGTGGATTCTGTCACCCCCCCACACCTCTGGCCTGTACCCCAGCTCTTGTATGCATAAATAAATAAATCTAAAAAAAAATTTTTTTTAAATCAACTTAAAGGCTATAAAAATGTGGTTTTCCACAAACCAAGTATTTTATGCACTATGTATACAAAAGTAAATACATATAGAACATCTTTAATTAAATCTGAATGGTTACTTGAGGCACTACAGTATCCTTCCACATAAGTAACAGGCTTTGAGGGCCTCCCTTGGTGGCACAGGGATTAAATCTCAGCACTCTGAAGCTATTCACAACCTCTGCAGCACAGTTTGATCCCAAGCCAGGGAGATGACCCACATGGCCCAGCAGACCTCTCCTGCCTCCCCTGCTGCTCCTCTCAGCTGTGTATTTCAGTAGATCCGCCTGTTCTACCTCCCACTCTTATCACTGGTGAATCCTCTCACCACCCACCCACCCACCCACACACCTGGCCTACACTCCAGTTCTTATATTCATAAACAAATCAAATAAATCTAATTCATACCAGAGTGTAATAACAATGTCAATTGTGAAGACAAATGTTTGGTCAGCATATTAAAGAAATTGAAAGAAAAGTCTAATATTTTGCTTCTGTCATCAATTCCCTTAATAAAGTTTAAAATCAAGGAGGGTCCTGTCGGGAGCCAGAACTGCAAACAGTCCGGTTTCACCTGTCTCTCACCTCTAGGTCAGGGCTCCAGGAGAAACAGAAGGATTTCCATTTTAAAGGAGGCCCGGCCTAAAATTGCAAACATCCTACCCGGAGACCTCCCCCGCCAGCTAAAAACAAACACCTGCACCGCCAATCTCTCTGATTCAAACCTTCTCCCTCCCCCCTTTCTTCCACCCCTCCAAGTGAATATATACCCCTGCCCCTTATAATAAAGATGAAGGCTTGATCAGAATCCTTGACTTGCCTTCCTGCCCTGCGTTCCCTGTTTGTGTATTCATTCTCCCTAGGAGGTTCCCGCACCCCCGTTGTCGCCCCGCAGGCCGGGGCAGGGTCCCCCTTGGAGGTGCAAGGAGTTAAGGCATAGCACTATGAAGCTATCCATAGACACTGCAGCACAAGTACAATCCCTGGCCAGGGAGGTTACCCACATGGCGCTGCAGAACTCTCCTATCTCCCCACTACTCTCCTCAGCAGTGTATTTCAGTCAATCAGCCTGTTCTGCTCCCCACTCTTGTTTCTGGTGAATCCCCTCAAACCCCTCCCCCATATCTCTGGCCTGTACCCCAGTTCTTGTATGCATAAATAAATATATCTTTAAAAAAAGAAAATCAAGGATTCTGAATTTGTACAGGCCATCAGTTTATTTACTTAAAGAATCAAATATTCTATCTCAGGTAAACAGGTGGTATAGGACTAAAATCTGACCCTCTAGGACACACATAAATATAAAGAACATAGAGATAGGGACTCTTTTGACCAATTATCCCAAACCCAAATCTAGACCAACTTGGAGTTATTTACTTGGATTACAATAATCAAATTTATGAAAATCATGAAGATTATTATAAACCCACTCTACTTTATCTTGGATTGCTCTTTTAGCCAGTGAAAAGTTGAAATTATTCCTATGTCCCAAGAGTACTAAGACTGAAGACTCATTTCTTCAAACAAATAAATAGATGAAATATCCAACACGCAGAGTGTACTAAGTGTAGAAAAACAAAAATTAAAAAATAAAAAGGAAATATGGTTCCTAGTCTCAAAAACTAATTCAATCTGTAGAAAACACAGAGTACAAATACAGTATGTAGCAATTAGTAATGATAAATCTAAATGAAAGAAAACTCAAAGGAACTTCAAAATGGAGTAAGGTTATTAAGGGTTTCTCCAGTAAATAAATTGACAATTCTGAACCCCTTTTTAAGAAACTAATGAAGGGAAACAGGAAAATATTCTAGAAAAAGGAATAGCATAGCAAAACCAGAGATGTGAAGAAAAGCAAGACCTGGCTTGTTGATGACAAATTCTCACTTCCAAGGAACAAAAGAAGACTGGAGAAAAACTTCTTCAGACAGAAAATACAAAGCTTGAGAATACATGGATAGAAAAATCTCACTAGCAACTATAAGAATGAGAGTAGACACCATGCACAAAAACCAACTCAAATGGATCAAAGACCTAGACATAAGACCTGAAACTATAACATATATAGAAGATAGGCCAAACACTACATGACCTACATCTCAGTAACTTCTTTAAAGACATATCACCTAAAGCAAGGATAGTGAAGGAGAAGATAAACAACTGGGACTACATTAAAGAGCTTCTGTACAGCAAAAGAGATTAACCAAAACAAAGAGACAACTCACTAAGAAAAAAATTTTACACTCCATACAACTGATAAGGGACTGATCAAAGATCTACAAAGAACTCACAGGACTCAACAAAACCAAAGTAGACAATTCAGTCAAAAATGGGCAGAATTTAAAAGATACTTCTCCAAATAGGAAACGCAAATGGCCAACAGGCATGTGAAGAAATGTTCAACATCCTTCATAATCAGGGAAATGCAAAAAAAAACCACAATGAGATACCATCTTACACCAGTAAGAATGGCACATATTAAGAAAACTAGCAACTATAAATGTTGGCCAGTACATAGTGAAAAAGGAACCCTCCTTCATTGCTTGTGGGAATGCAAACTAGTCCAACCACTATGAAAAGCTATATGGGGGTTTCTCAGTCTACTAAAAAATGGAATTACCTTTTGACCCAGCGATCCCACTCCTAGGGATTTACCCAAAGGACACAAAAACATTAATTCAAAAGAATACATGCACCCCTATGTTTACTGCAGCATTATTTGTAATAGATAAGACTTGAAATCAACCCAAATGCCCCAAAATAGATGACTGGTTAAGAAAATGTGGTGAATATATATAAAATGGAATATTATTTAGCAATCGAAAAAGATAAACTGGAGACATTCATAGAAACAGACAGAGTTTGAAGGAATTATGCTCAGTGAAATAAGCCAGAAGGAAAAAGAAAAACAGCAGATGGTCTCACTCATAGGAGGAATATAGAGGAACAAGAAAAGAAAAATAATAGCAACATCAATAACAACAACAAACCACAACTAAACAAGAATGAACAGACAAATACAAATCAGAGACATTAGGGAAGGAAGTGGAAGGTATTGCAATCAGGGCAGGGACAGAAGGAGCACAGGGACTGTGGTGATGGTGCATGGGTGAATTGGTGGTGGAAATCTAAGGAGATTATTCCAAGAAAAGAAAGCAAGCATTGTAAGAAAAAGAAATTAATAAAAAAATTAATAAAGGCGTGATTTTTTTCTATTCAAAAGGGAAAAAAAAATGAGAGCAGACTTCTTATCAAAAATAACAAAGGTAAGGATTCTCTGGTGGCGCAGTAGGTTGAGCGCCACACTGTGAGGCATCCATTGTATAGCAGCGTTAGTTCGATCCCCAGCCAGGGAGGGGACCCACATGGCACAGCAGACCTCTCCTGCCTTGCCCACTGCTCCCCTCAGCAACGTTTGGTCGATCTGCCCTTTCTGCTCCACACTCTGTCTCTGGTGAAATCATCTTACCTCCCGCGATTCTGGCCTGTACCCCAGCTCTTGTATGCATAAATAAAAATAAATCTTTAAAAAAATAATAACAAAGGGAAAAAGGCAATGGAGTATGTTCAAAGTGCTGAAGGGGAAAAAAAGGTATTAACTTTTATCAATTCTATATCTAATCACATAGAATGAGCCTATTTTTAAGAAATTATAGACTGACAGAATTTATTATGTACAACATCACAATCAAAGACTTAATGGAGATATTCTGGTTAAGAAATAAACACAGGGGCCTCCCTGGTGGCGCAGTGGGTTAAGCAGTGCACTATGAAGCAGACCACAGCCTCTGCAGCACGAGTTCGATCCCAGCCTCCGGCCAGGGAGGGGACCCACATGGCGCAGCAGACCTCTCCTGCTGTGCCCGCTGCTCCCCTCAGCAGTGTACTTCAGCTGATCTGCCTGTTCTGCTCCCTGCTCTCTGTGGTGACTCCTCTCACCCCCCACACTTCTAGCCTGTACCCCAGTGCTTGTATGCATAAATAAATAAATCTTTAAAAAAAAAAAAAGAAAAGAAATAAACACAAAGGGGCCTCCCTGGTGGCATGCCGGGTTGAGCGCTGCTCTGTGAAGCATCCGCAGCACAGCAGCAAGTTCGATGGCCCACCAGGGAGGGCACCCACTCCTGCCCCGCCCGCTGCTCCCCTCAGCAGTGTGTTTCAGTCACTCTGCCTATTCTGCTCCTTGCTCTGTCTGGTGAATCCTCTTACCTCCCGCTTCTCTGACCTATATCCCAGGTCTTGTTGTATAAATAAATAAAAAAAAAAAAAGAAAATAAACACAAAAAGGAATTAAAAATTAGAAAATGAAGTTAGAGAATAAGAAAAATAAGAAAATCTTTGGTGTGGAAAAGCTCACAAAAGGAAAATCATTGGCTTTCTGTAAACAGTACTTACAAAGTCATAATAATGTTAAACACGATCTTTCATTATAAATAGAGAAAAGTAAATAAACAAAAATGGAAGCAAGGCCTTCCTAGTGATGCAAGGGGTTTAAGTCACAGCACTATGAAGCTATCCACAGCCACTGCAGCTATCCATAGCCATTGCCTGTTCTGCTCCCCACTCTGTCTCTGGTGAATCCTCTCACACCCCCACATTTCTGGCCTGTATCTTAGTTCTTGTATGCATAAATAAATAAATCTTAAAAAAAAAAAGGGGGGGGAGACGAAAGTTAAAGGTGGCATAAGAAAATTCAATTTTCTTCCACCTGAATAAGAATACATAATAAAAATAAGCCAGAAATGGCAATATAAGTATAATATCTCAAAAAATAGTATGAAGCATGAGGAAAAAGTAACAAAATGAGTTAAACATTATATAAGCCAAACCAGGGTGTAGGAGGATGAGAAAAAAAGAGATAGTAAGGTGAATATCATTTTTCTTTATAAACCAGTAATTTTTAAGTATTCTTAAATAAATATTAAATAAATATTTACTGCTCCCATTTAAAATTTATAAGTTGGTGATTTTACAAAGATGTATGTAATTGTGAAACAGTCACTAAAATCAAAATATAAGATGTTTGTATCATAACCAAAAGTTTTCTTTGACCCATTCATATTCCACTATCTTACTTCTAGGCCCTCATTAATCTGCTGACAATGAAGGACCAATAGTCAGTTCTATTGATCTAAGTTCAGGGTGAGTGAATTTTTTGACATTTCCAATCAGTAGTTCAATCTATCCAGTAATCTTTTCTACTTCAGGAATTTATTTTTCAACTTTGGAATTTCTATTACTTTTATTGTGTAGATTATATTATCTGCTAAGATTCCAAGTTTGTTAATTAATATTTTCTTTTAATTCTCTGAACATATATAGATAGGCTGTTTTGCTAAATACATTATCTGGCTCCACTCAAGAGTCCATTTCTTGAGTAAGAGTCATACTTTCCTATTTCTTTGCATGTCTAGTAATTTTGAGTTGAAAATAGGACATTATTTTTAAACTGGACATTTTAGATAACACATTCAGATACTAATAAGCAGACCTTGGCATCACTGTTTCCTGAGATGAAGTAATTCATCCAAGAGACACATTACAGAATGCTCCAGAAATGGGTGACACTAATAAACTAGGACTGAATGAATGAGCTCATTCACTAAGGCTCTATGGGTATCGAACACCAGTGCTGCATAAATTAGCTGTGAAGAATGTCCCTCCAACTAGAAATTAATAGGACAGATTCTAGGGGTTTGAAATCAGCTTGTTGTTTTTTTTTTTTAATAGATTCCAGGAAAAGAAAATTGACCCTTTATCGGAGGAAAATGATGGCAGAATAATACAATGAACTTTCAAATGTAGAATGAAGCAGAAGAGAACCAAGATAATAAGAAAAAGGCATACTGGTTCACCATAGCCAGACAATTTTTGCTACTTATCCTGGCAGGATTATATTGGTAATTTTTTATTTGTATTTGGAAACTATATGTAGGTATGCTTACCTTTCTTTGTTTCAAAAAGTATCTTACGAAAATGTCAGCCCTTCACTGCCATACTAAGAAAAGCAGGCAAAATATTTATCTTTAAAGTTGAAATAGTATTTTAAATTAGGAACAGGAAAAGGAATATAGCCACTGATGTGGGGTTCCACAGGAGAAGACCAAACTAAAATGAGAACTCCTTAAGGGAGAAGAAACGGTAAGGGAAAGAGTTGGTATCTTTTCTGTTCATCGAAGTCCACTTCTTATCTCTTCTCTATTAAAATGTAAGTTTACATTACATTAGAAGAGAGAAGACAGTTGTCTTGCAACCTACACTAAAAACTTTCAGCTATAATTTGAACAAAGTAATACTTTAATAAACTTTAAGCCTTGGGGCCTTCCTGGTGGTATAGAGTTAAAGTCTCAGACTATCAAGTTATCGCCAGTCACTGTGGCCTGGCCTAAGTTCAATGCCCAGCTGGGGGGCTAAGCGACCTATATGGTGCAGCAGACCTCACCTATCCCACCTACACCTTCCCTCACCAGTGAATTTCAGTACATCTGACTGTTCTGCTCCCCACTCTGTCTCTGATGAGTGCAATCCCAAACCCTTACATTTCTGGCTTGGGCTCCAGCTACTGTATGCATAAAAAAAAAATCTTTTTAAAAAATAATAAACTTTAAGCCTTGACCATAAAACTGGTGCTAAAAATGTCACTGATTATTAAAACAAATAAAATGTCAGAGAACCAGGGCCTCCCTGGTGGCGCAGTGGGTTAAGCAACGCACTATGAAGCAAACCGCAGCCACTGCAGCATGAGTTCGATCCCTGCCGCCGGCCAGGGAGGGGACCCACATGGCGCAGCAGACCTCTCCTGCCTCGCCGCTGCTCCCCTCAGCAGTGTGTTTCTGTCCATCTGCCTGTTCTGTTCCCAGCTCTGTCTCTGGTGAACCCTCTCACCGCCCTGGACTCTGGCCTGTACCCCAGCTCTTGTATGCATCAATAAATCTTTTTTTTTTTTAAAGATTTATTTATTTATGCATACAAACACTGGGGTACAGGCCAGAGGTGCAGGGAGGTGAGAAAATCCACCAGACAGAGCAGGGGGCAGAACAGGCAGATGGACCGAAACACACTGCTGAGGGGAGCAGGGGGTCAGACAGAAGAGATCTGCCTGTGCCATGTGGGTCACCCCCCCAGCCAGCAGCAGGGATCGAACTGGTGCTGCAGTGACTGCGGTTTGCTTCATAGTGCGCTGCTTAACCCACTGCGCCACCAGGGAGGGCCCTGCATCAATAAATCTTTTAAAAAAAAAACCAAAATGTCAGAGAACCAAACAAAACATAAAAATATATCCAAAAGTTGGTGCCTCCCCGGTGGCACAGTAGGTTAAGCAATGCACTATGAAGCAAACCACAGCCACTGCAGCACAAGTTTGATCCCTGCTGCTGGCTAGGAGGGTGACCCACATGGCACAGCAGACCTCTCCTGCCACACCTGCTGCTCCCCTCAGCAGTGTGTTTCAGTCGCTCTGCCTGTTCTGCTCCTCATTCTGTCTCTGGTGGATCCTCTCAACTCCCCCCACCCACATCATTGGCCTGTACCCCAGTTCTTGTAAGCATAAATAAATAAATTTTTAAAAAAACAAACGAACAAAAAATAATCCAAAAGTTTAAGGAAACAATTTCACTCATAGTAAATAAGAGTCTTCTGATATTTCTTCTCATGTGAACTCACCTTCAAATTTTTTCTAATAAGTACTATGATAAAACATTTGTGTGTAGTATACATGAAAATTGATAGGCAATGAAAATTGATATACAACAAATAAATATTAAAATTTGTCTTAAAAAAACTACATAAACACTTGATATCCATAAAAATATACAAACAATGAAAATATCATATAAAGAATATTTTGGTAATTTAAGAAATATTTTTATAATCTTGGAATTGGACGGTGCAAAACATGCAAATAAAGCATGTTAGGGATGGCTGTATTTTGTCTGTTACATGGTGTACACCATAAATGATAGCATATTATCTTTTCAACATAGCCCTGTGAAAACAAAACAATCAAACCTGTAATTATAAAATCAGCACTCTCAGGTTAAACAGGATTCTATCTTACATACAAGCTTTATTATTTTACATGTTAGTATGCCTAAACCCACCTGACTGGAGATGTCCATTGCGGCATGTCAGGTTAGTACTGTCATTATAGGCATCCGTTTGTGACTTGGAGAATTGCAAAACTGGTTGCAGCTTCTCTATGCAACAGAGGGAGGTAAAAAGAGAAAATAAATAAAAAGAAAAAAAAACACATAACATGTAACAAAAGGTGTTTGTGAAAATGAAAAATCACTTAAGGTGTTATTAATTGTTATAAGAAAAGGGTTTTTGCATTTATACAAAATTCTTTAAAAATAAATTAGTAAAAACTCAGACATTATAATAGCAACAAAAATTAACAAGTAAGGGTATTCCTGGTGGCGCAGTGATTAAAGTTTCAGCAATATCAAGCTTTTGACAGCCACTACAGCATAAGTTTGATCCCCAGCCAGGGAGCTAATCCACATGGCACAGCAGACCTCTCCTGTCTCTCCCATTGCTCTTTTCATCAGTGTATTTCAGTAGATCCGCCTGTTTTGCTCTCCACTCTGTCTCTGGTAAATCCTCTCATCCTCTGCACCTTTGACCTACACCCCAGTTCTTGTTTGCATAAATAAATCGTTTTTTTAAAAAAAGAAATTAACAAGTGAATGGCTATGTTCAAAATATGCCTTATTTAAGTTTGGTAGCCTTATCACTATTATAGGGAGAAAATAATATCTGAATATCTAATATGTACAAAATTTTGTGTAGGTGGTGGTGGGAAATGGAGACCACAATTGATGTCAAATATATATAAAGGGAAAAAAAAAACAAAAAACTTTGTGTAGGGGGGCCTCCCAGGTGGCACAATGGGTTAAGCAACGTACTATGAAGCAAACCGCAGCCACTGCAGCATGAGTTCAATCCCTGCTGCTGGCCAGGGAGGGGACCTGCATGGCGTAGCAGACCTCTTCCTGCCTCGCCTGCTGTTGCCCTTGGCAGTGTGTTTCAGTCAGTCTGCCTGTTCTGCTCACTCTGTCTCTGGTGAATCTTCTCACTGCCCTCAACTCTGGCCTGTACCCCAGCTCTTGTATGCATATGTAAATAAATATTTTAAAAAAATCTTTGTGATGGGAGAACAGCATGAAGTTTTTAAAAATGAATATGGTCTCAATCACCTAGATATTTATTCAATGTAGTTGGCAACCTATATTTTTTAAAAAAGATTAAACAGAATAAAAGAAAGAAAATAGTAAAAAGGCTTTAAAGAGTATATAGACTCAGGATTTGAAAGATAAAAGAATTTTCAGGAAAGCAGAAGAGTGCTTAAAATTGACACAGAGAAATCCTTTAGTGTCTTAAGAAATGTCATAAGATACAACAACTGTTAGACAAAAAATAAAGGCAATAGGCCCTCCCTGGTGGTATAAGGGGTTAAGTCTTAGCACTATGAAGCTATCAGCAGTCACTGCCTCAGGAGTTCAATCCCACATGGCTCAGAAGACCTCTCCAGTCTTGCCCGCTGCTTCCTTCAGCAGGGAATCAGTCGCTCTGCCTGTTCTGCTCCCCACTCTGTCTCTGGTGACTCACCCTCACACCTCTGGCCTACACCACAGCTCTTGTATGCATAAATAAATAAAACAAATATTTTAAAAAGGGACAAAAATGCAGAAGAGAATTATGTATCAGCAGAACTATGAGTACAATATCCTAATGTGTTTAAGCACACCATGGGAAGCTTCTGAGGTTAAGTGGGAAGAGGAGAGAGTAAGGAACAAAGGACTCTAAGAAATGGTTGTGATGAAGAAAAAGTCCTCTCCCAAAAATAAATATATACTGTGTGCACTTGTATACATTTTTTTCCTAAGTTTTATCTTTTGCCAACACAAATGGTTTCTTTCTCACTACAGTGATTTTAAAAGTATAATCATTGAGAAAAATCAGATGACCTATCCTTTCAGATTATCCCTAAAAAGAAAGGATTCAGAGAAACTGATAAGAGCAGCTTCCTGTGGGGAGGAGAAAAGAGTGACTGGAGTATATTATATGAGATGGATGCTTTTCATACTTAAAATTTTTTAATTTTGTGGCATGTGCCTATATTACCTATATTTTTAAATAACCAATTAAAGGTTTAAACAAGTTAATTCAACTACATCCCTACTTCAAATAATTAACAACAAATTCTTCCAAGATCTGGGTCTCTATATCTAGCACCAAAGCCCAAGAGGGCAGCAGTTTAAATTTCCTGGCCATTCCACGAAATGACTACTCTCTCTTCCCCCAATCAATTCAATCTATATTGCTAACTAACAAACACATGGCTCAACCAGTTACTAGTATGAAATTGCTTTAGTCTCAGTTTTCTGAGCATCTCAAGATATAAATAAATTCATATACATAAAATACCTACTTTGTGCCTCATTCATAAAAGGGGGTCAATTTTTAACATATTTATTTTGTTAAAATTGCCCAAGTTTTCTTAATAGGTTCTTTTCTTCTGTACAAGGAGAAATACAAGGAAATAAATGAGTATGCCTAAAAATGCAGCACATATATGTATTTTAACTGTCCCAAGCTTTCATTTTCAAGGTCAGACAAGTAGGCGCCATGCTTGGTTTATGCTACAACAACACACACCTCTGGGACAGATTAAATAGCAGCTACCCTTTTTGCACAAAGCACAAAGTACTGCACAGCTTTTGTATCCTAGAACTGGCTGATACAATACACCTTGGAGCTTTTTTCTGTTTTGTTAGTTAACAGATAGGTCATCTGATTTTTCTCAGTGATTATACTTTTAAAATCACCATAGTGAGAAAGAAACCATTTGTGTTGGCAAAAGATAAAAATTAGGAAAAAAATAGTAATTTGCAAATGTGTTCTTTATCATTTAACATTCTCTTCAATGAAGCGAAAGAAAAATTCACATATTCATTATCTAATAAAAATGAACAAATTAGGGCCTCCCTGGTGGCGCAGTGGGTTAAGCAACGCGCTATGAAGCAAACGGCAGCCTCTGTAGCACGAGTTCGATCCCTGCTGCTGGCCAGGGAGGGGACCCGCATGGCGCAGCAGACCGCACCTGCTGTGCCCGCTGCTCCCCTCAGCTGTGTACTTCTGTTGATCTGCCTGTTCTGCTCCCCGCTCTCTGTGGTGAATCCTCTCACCCCCCCCCCACACACCTCTGGCCTGTACCCCAGTGCTTGTATGCATAAATAAATAAATAAATCTTTTTTAAAAAAATGAACAAATTAAATCCTTAGTTTTACTAATAACCAGGAAGAAAAAGTCATAGAACTTGTTTTTAAGTGTGTAAGGTACAAATTTATGTGTGGAAACACATACACAGTAGCAATATATTACTAAAGCATTCCAATTCATTTTTCTTAAAGAAAGTAAACTCAATTGGGTACTGTTCTAAGCACTTAGAATACAGACAAAAATCTCTCTTTCATATGGGCCTCCCTGGTGGTGCAAGGGGCTAAAACGCAGCACTATGAGGCTATCCAAACAGCCACTGCAGCACAAGTTCGATTCCCAGCCAGGGAGCCAGCACACATGGTGCGCAGTGGACCTCTCTTGTCTCGCCCATTGTTCCCCTTAGCAGTGTATTTCAGTAAGTCCCACTCTGAATTCTCTCAAACCCCCACACACCTCTGGCCTGTACCCCAGTTCTTGTATGCATAAATATATATTTGAAAAAAAAAATCTCTCCTTCATAGAGTTTATAGTCCAACAGGGGAAGACAGCAGGTAACAAACTTAAAAAATAAGATATGTTGTCTCTTAGATGATTGGGGTCAGCAAAAACAAAGGATTAGCAATAAACAAAAGATAGTTTGGGATTTTAGTTTTGAATAGACAAATCAAGTTATATTTGAGATGCTGACATGAGTTGGCCATACAGTATGGTATCTGGGAGAAAAATGATCCAGAGAGAAGGGTCAATGCAAGGCCTTAAGAAGATATATACCTGGTATGTTGAACAAGCAACAAAGAGGCCAGAGTGCCCCAGCAAGTACAATAATGGTAAAAATGAAGTCAGAGAAGTAACAAGTGGGTAAGGGAGGGACAGCTGTCACAACAGGGAGAACCTTATAGACTACCATGAAGATCAGAGATTTTACCACCTGTGAAATGCTGAGCACTTAAAAAGATTTCGAAGAAATGAATGATCTAATCTTACTTGAATTTTAAAAGGATCTCTCTGGCTACTTTGTTGTATAAAGACACTAAGGGAAATCTACAAAAAAATCTATAAAAAAATGACGGAGACCTGGAGCAGGCTGATAACTTGAGAAGAAGTTGAATTAAGATTATATTTGGGGGCCTACCCCGTGGTACAATGGGTTAAGCAATGCACTATGAAGCTGACTGGGCCACTGCAGCATAAGTTCAATCCCTGCACCCTGCCAAGGGGGTGACCCACATGGCACAGCAGACCCCTCCTGCCACACCCACTGCCCCCTTCAGCAGAGTGTTTGTTATCTGCCAGCTCTGTTCCCCACTCTGTCTCTGGTGAATACTCTCACCCCTGCACCTCTGGCCTGCACCTCAGCTCTTGTAAATAAATCTTTAAAAAAAAAAAAAAAAGATGATTATTTGTGAGCCTCCCTGGTGGAGCAAGGGGTTAAGCACCACACTATAAGGAATCCACAACCACTGCAGCACAAGTTCGATCCCTGGCCAGGGAGATGACCTAAATGTCACAGCAGACCTCTCCTGCCTCACCCACTGCTCCCCTCAGCAGTGTACTTTGGTCAATCTGCGTGTGCTGTTCCCCACTCTGTCTCTGGTGATTCTGGTGAATCCTCTCACACCTATACCCCAGTTTTTATATGGATAAATCTTAAAAAAAAATTATATTTGGAAGTTGAGGGGCCTCCCTGGAGGCACAAGGGGTTAAGTCTCAGCACTACAAAGCTATTGGTAGCCGCTGCAACACAGGTTCAACCCCCTACAAGGGAGCTGACCCAGGTGGCACAGCAGACCTCTCCTATCTTGCCCACTGCTCCCCTCAGCAGTGTATTTTAGTCAATCTGCCTTTCTGCTCCCCACTCTGTTTCAGGTGAATTCTTTCAACCCCCACACCTCTAGCCTATACCCTAGCTCTTATATGCATAAATAGATAAAAAGTTGAGCAAAACTTCAAATATAGATTATTGATAGATTGGATAAAATGGTCCTCTTCAATGTCCTCATGATACAATGAAGGAGGCAGAGCTTTAAAAAATGAACCATTATTGATACATGGTAGAAATATGCATATGTTTTGTAGGGATGGAAGAACAGTATCAAAGAAATGTTCCTGGAAGAAATAAAATCTAAAAGGGGGAACACAAATATTTTTAAGATATAAATAAAAGTTATTAAAGCATGTTGGGGAGAAAAGATGTGTCAGAAAGAAATAACAGCATGAACAAAGACTCTTGGTTAATACAGCATTCAAAGCTCATTTGTAGGTGTGGTAATGGTATTTTGGATACTTTTTCTTTAAGTTATTATCTTTTCTAGATATAACAAAATATAAATGATATAAATGATTTATAAATTTATATCATTTATAAATGATTTATAAATTTATATCATTTATAAATGATATAAAAAGATGTCAAGAACTTGTTTTAGGGGGCCTTCCTAGTGGCGCAAGGGGTTAAGTACTGCACTATGAAGTATCAGCAGCCACTGGATCATGAGTTCAATCCCTGACCAGGGGGGTGAACCACATGGTTCAGCAGACCTCTCCTGCCTTGCCCATTGCTCCCCTCAGCAGTGTACTTCAGTCAATCTGCCTGTTTGCTCCCCACTCTGTCTATGTTGAATCCTCTTACCCCCCTCCCACTCACACCTCTGGCCTGTACCCCAGAGCTTGTATGCATAAATAAATAAATCTAAAAAAAAAAAGAAATTATTTCAAAATAATATGAAGAGGGAGGAATGGGTAGGGATATAAACTGACATTGGCATACTCTGTATCAAGAGACAGTAAATACTAAAACAAAAAAACTGCTTATTAAAAGACTTTGAGGGCTTATGATCGCCATCAATTATTCAACTGTCATCAAAAAATGAAAGGAGTAAAATAACATGTAATGGAATGGGCGTATTCTGTGTACCAATAAAATTTTACCCAATGAAGGGTCTCCTAGAGGTTAGGGGTTAAATCTCAGTGCTATAACCCTATCACCACTACAGCCTCAGTTGGATTCCTGGCCAGGGAGATCATCCATATATGGCACAGCAGACCTCACCTGCCTCACTCACTGCCTTAAGAGTATATTTAGTAAATCTGCCTGTTCTGCGCCCCTCTCTGTGTGAATCCTCTCACATCCACATCCCTTGCACCCCAGTTCTTCTATACATAAATAAATAAATATTTTTAAAAAATAAATGTTACTCAATATAAACAGGAAGTACTGAGTTCAACCTATAGGCTGCTTGAATGCCTTTTTAATAGGTAAATCAAGACATTATAGGTTGATAATTATAAAAGCTGAATGATGGATAATCAGGCGTTTATTCTCTTCTATTTTGTGTAAGCTTAAAAAAAGGGCTAGGTAACATTTTCAAGATCATCTATTTCCAGTTTACATTTAAAGTTTAACTGAATATACTTTTTAAATACGTATCAATCCAACTACACAACTCATTAATTGATACCTAGAAGTTGTAAACGATCCTTGGCCATAATCAAGTTAGTCATCATTTTAGCTTGAAGACGTCTAGCTCTTTCAAACTGTTCACCTGAAAGAAAAAGACGAAAATAAAGAATGAAAACACCTATGTTTTTTACAATTACTATATCAAGATAAAATATCAGCCCAACTAATCTCATGGGAATCAAAGTCTTTATAAAGAAATTCTGAAAATACCATTTTTGAATACCTAAAATCAATCAATTATAGTTCCCTGTGATGACTTCATGACATATTTTAGATATATTTCTTCTCCAAAAAGTTTAAAATCTTAGAAATTGGGAGTTGTTTTTCACAAGTGTTACCATGCTACTAATGTTATAAATCAGGCTGCATTCATAACAGAGTTTGTCTTTGCCTGGATGTAAAAATTTGGTCACAGATATTAATATTGCTGTTACAGCAATGTATAAATAAGAGTTAGACAGCAGGGCCTCCCTGGTGGCGCAGTGGGTTAAGCAACGCACTATGAAGCAAACCGCAACCACTGCAGCACGAGTTCGATCCCTGCTGCCGGCCAGGGGGGG